>JASCZI010181261.1:104466-138838 GCA_036250425.1 Stylosanthes scabra | reverse complement strand
TCTCCACCCCCAAAAGTAGCCAAGGAAGCTCCAAAAATACTCGGATACCATTGAAATCTTTCTTGTTTGGAGTGAAGTTGAAGAAGCATAAGCAAAAGCAATCACTCTTTGCATGTGTAAATCCTAATGTGCATAAGAGCGACATGGAAGAGGAGGCTGATTCTCCAGTAAATACACCGAAATATTGATTTGATTTCCCTAATGTGACAATATATTAGGTGATCAAAGTTATTATCACTAGGATATTAACACGTTCTAAACTGTTTTTAATTAAATGAATAATAATAAATATGAGTTAGTTAACATGATAATTGATAAGTGTGTTATTCTAAAACTAAGAGATCATGAATTATGTTTTAGAAATAGTAAAAGATATCTGTCAGAATGTATATATGGTTGCAAGAATTTTTATTATTTGGGAGTTTCCTTCATCCCCCATGTATCACTGTCTCTTTTCTTCCTTCCCTTCCTTCTGCCCTTCTATTATGTCATGCACCTTCTGTTGTTTTTGTTTTTTCCTTTTTTCCTTTTTTTTTGTATTCTTTTAGTGTTAGATCCAGATTTGGATCCCCTGTGTGGTGCTTCCTCTTTTATAATGAGTTTTGATCCTTTTATGGATGATTTTGGTATGAAGACGAAGGTATAGATCTTTTTAGATCTAAGAAGAAAACGTTTTGGGGAGAAATTAGTATTGATGTGGGATATTAAAAATGGTAACATTTACTTTGATAGTCTCATACCTTTTTAGCAATTTCAAAACACTAAAATGTACATAGATGCCTAGTATGGAAGTATCGCGAAACCAAGTGATAATTTAGTGGTTTTTACTAATCCATTTTCTAATTTATAAAATCTTTATCAACATCTTTTTTGGATTTCAGAGAGCTTGTGCTATGAAACGAAGAATAAGAAGAAAATGTTTTTTGATGAACTAAGAAGACAAAGAACTTAGAGAAAGAAAAAGGAAGAAAAAGTAAAGTATTGGGATAAGGTAAAAATGAATGAATCAATGTATTCAGCTAATACACACGTTGAGTATTTATACAACAATGCTCTACTTATACAACAACTAAACTAACACCAGCTAAACTAACTAACTTAGCCATTAAATGAAGCCAAGCTATATATATAACTAACATATAACACTAACACCCCCCCCCCCTCAAGTTTAGGGAGGGGCTTGAGACTGATCCTAAGCTTGCCTTTAAACCTCTCAAACAGAGTAACACCTAGAGGTTTAGTCATTATGTCTGCTAATTGATCTAGAGCTACTATATGAACTACATAGAATTCCTGTTTGTTTACAAGTTCTCGATTAAAAAAAAGCCAGTTTCGAGATGTTTCCTACGACCATGTAATACCTGATTGACTGTCAGGTAACAAGAACTTTTGTTGTCGCAATAAATGGTCGGAAGCACCTTCTGCAATATCTGCAATTCATCCAACAGTAACTGTACTGACATAATTTCTGTTTCTGCCATAGCTATTGCATGAAATTTTGCTTCAGTGCTCGATCTACTAACTTTAGTTTGCTCAGTGCCCTTCCAAGATATGAGATTAGACCACAAAAAGATACAGAAGTCGCTTGTACTTCTCCTATCATCGAGGTCGGAGGGCTAATCTGCATCAGAGAATATAATTCCTTGATGTATTGTATCTTAGAGGTATCTCATTATCCTCTTTACTACTTTAAAATGCTCAATGGTTGGATTCTGCATAAATTGGGAACACTTGTTGACAGCAAATGTAATACCCGGCCGAGTTATGGTAAGATATTGCAATGCGGCAACTACTGATCTATATGTCTTGGGCTCATCAAATAAATCAGAGTCATGAATATGCAGTTTATTAGATGAGAGCATAGGAGTGGGCATGGGCTTTGCTTCTTCCATGCAGCACTTCTTAAGTAAATCCTTGGAGTATTTGGTTTGACTTAGCAGCAGCCTGTTATTACCCAAATCCTCAACTTCTAAACCAAGAAAATAAGTGAGTTTGCCTAAATCTTTCAATGGAAATATAGCATTTAATTGATTTATCAAGTGCTGAATTGCAGTGATGTTTGAGCCAGTTATAATAATATCATCAACATATACAAGAATATAAATGATATCAGTGTTGATTTTCCTAATAAACAAAGCTACATCATGAGTAGCATTTCGAAAGCCAAATTGTTACGGTGTTAAAGCTAAGGTTTTATGCCAAGCTCTTGGAGCTTGCTTTAGGTCATATAATCATGTGAAAAATAGCCAGGAGGCTGATACATAAAAACATTTTCAGTTAGAACACCATCTAGAAAAGCATTATCAAAATCAAATTGTTTTAAAATACATTCTTGTGTTAAAGCAATAGTGAGTATAATTCTAATAGTGGTCGGTCAGGCTAAATATTTCTTTGTCATATGTTCCTTCCTTATATTGAAATCCATTTGCAGCTAACCTAGCCTCGTATCTAATTATTTTTCATTGAGGATTTTTCTTTAAAGCAAAGACCCATTTGCTATTTACAATAGTGGCTTTAGGCGGCGGATCAAATAAACTCCAAGTTTTACATTTTGTCAAAGCTTGGAGTTCATTTTCCATGGCATGTTTCCACTGAGGTATTTGCAAGGTAGTTTCATAGTTTTAGGAATGGTTTGAGTATAGTCTATATGTGTCACAGCTGAGTTTAAAAGCGTTTTCGACTTTAAAGAACCAGTTTTAGATCTAGTTGCCATAGCATGCATATTAGTTGTTTAAGGGTTAGAAGAAATCGGCATAGATTGAGTATTATGATGTGTAGGTAAAATGTTTTCAATACTACTAATTGGAACATGATTTTGTGGTACTGAAGTTGGTGCAGCTGCAGCATGTGAAGTCTGTTATGAGAATTAGAAGTTGATGCAGTTGCTGATGTACTAGTTTGAGATTGCTGAGAATTACTTGCCTCCATAGGAGAAGGAGAATGATCCAATTGTTGGTGGTTCGGAATAGTGGAAGTAGGTAAGTCATCTTTGTTGCAAGTTGTGGAGGTCTTAGACAATAATGGAATGATACTTGCAGAACTAGAACTAGATGGTACAGAAGAAGCTAATTTAGAAATAGGATTAAATAGTTGATGAAATGGAAAAATCATTTCATCAAAGAGGACATTTTTGGAATAATAAATTTTTCCATCCCTTGAGAGACACTTATACCCACTGTTGTGTTGTGAATCATATCTTGAAAAGACACACAGTTGACTTTTAAAATCAAATTTGTGTGGGTTATAAGGTCTCACATAAGGGTAGCAACCACGCCAAAAAATTCTCAATTGAGCATAGTTGGGTTTTCTATGAAATAATTTTTCAAAAGGGGTCCGCATGTGTAAAATAGTGGTGGGTATTCTATTTATCAGATACGTTGTTGTTGTAAATGCAGAATTCCAGAAACCTAAAGGCATCGAGGTAGTATCTAAGAGAGAAAGACCAGTTTTGATAATATGTCGATGCTTTATCTCTATGCTTTCGTGTTGCTGATGTGTATAAGTGCATGATAACCAATAAAAAATACCATTTTCATTCAAAAAAGATGTAAAG
Source organism: Stylosanthes scabra (assembly GCA_036250425.1). Classification (NCBI taxonomy): domain Eukaryota; kingdom Viridiplantae; phylum Streptophyta; class Magnoliopsida; order Fabales; family Fabaceae; genus Stylosanthes; species Stylosanthes scabra. Next base: position 135,285 of record JASCZI010181261.1, on the reverse strand, counting down.
GCATGAGATGTAAATTCTCACCCATTATCACTTTGTAAGGCCTATATCTTAAAGCTAGTGTGATGTTCCATATAAGTTTTATAACTTTGAAAAGCAATAAGAGCTTGAGACTTTTGATTAAGAAGAAACAAGCAAACATATTTGGAGTATGCATCCATGATGCTTATATAGTATTTGTATCCCCCTTGAGAAATAAAAGGGGCAGGTCCCATATATCAATAAAAACAAGTTCAAGGGGGTGCAGTATAGTTAGTTTTGGATGGTGAAAATGGTAACCGATACATTTTAGCAATTGTGCAAAATTCACATATTTTGTGATCTATATTCATAGCAGGAATAGACAAATTACAAGCAGATAAAATAATATTAACACTCTTTACATGACAGTGACCAAGATGTTTGTGCCATAACTCATAAATGGTATGATACTTAGTATTAGTTAAAAGCAATTTTGGAGTACCAGTAGAAATAATAGAATTAGTGACAAGGAAAGAAAAATATGGACAGTGATATAAAACAAAATTATGAAGAGGCTTGTGTTCCTCATTTTTATTTATAGTAGGACTAACATAATTATCAATAGCACCAAGTAAAGAAAAATCTTTAACGGTAGGAATTAATAGTTTGTAAAGGCAAACTAGAATTAGTAGTAGCAGCTAAAGGTAAAGAAACAGGTAATGTACTAGTAGTCTTCATCATTGGAGGTCTTGGGATGACAAGATTATCAAAGAAGTAGAATCCCCTTCTAGCTTTGCCCCGAAGGAGTGACTCCTTGGTAACCTTGTCACGAATGAAACAATAGTGAGGCCAAAACTCAAAATATACATTATTATCCTTAGCAAATTAGAGACACTTAACAGACTCTAAGAAATATTTGGCATATATAAAAGATTATTGTTCAGTTTATAATATGCATTTTGTAATTTATCATATAAAAAGGAAATTCCAGAGTTAAGAATAAGGACTCCATTTCCATTACCAGCATAGAGCTGATCAGGGATTTGATTGGAGACAGAATGTTGCATTATGTTGGCGTGTTCTGCCATGACATGATGTGATGCCCCTGAATCAACAAACCATGTAGGATCTTGAGTGGATGCTGGTGCTGTCAAATAGGCTCTAGGTTGATGAAATGAGGCAGGGGTTGAGCTAGGTAAAAATTAGCATATAGAACAAAATTTTGAGATGCTTGATAGTGGTGCTTAATAATTGGGATCAAACATGTTTGAACCGTGTGACCAAGACGACCATATAGTTAGCATTGGGGCATATTGCTAGGAACTCTTCCTCCTCTGCCATTGTGTCTTCCACCTCTGCCCGTGGCTCTGCCATTTCGTCCTCCACGTCCAAGAGACTGTTCAGTGGTAGTAGTATTGGAGGCCTGAGTAAAGTGAGTCATTGGAGTATTCTTGTTCTTTTTGTTTATCCTATCCTCATACGCTGGTAGGAAGCTCTCTGATTCATGGACAGTCATGGAGGTGATGCTAACATTACATAGGTCACATATCCATTGTAATCATCAAGGAGACCATCCAAAATAGCTTGGATATGATCATCCTCAGTAAACGAGTGGACAATATAGTGGAGAGAATCAACAAGCTTCGAAATCGATTGGAGATAATCGTTGACAATACCTATTTTCTTGGTTGCCCTCAGTTGAGTCTTGAGGCTCTGAACTCTGGTTCTTAAAGAAACTGTGAATATATGAGTGAGGGTATTCCAGCTTTCGACGAAGGTGGCACAGTGAACCACCTTGTTTTGGTAGGTGAGAGTCATCCACGTGTCAAGCTAGGTCATGAGCGCTGAGTCTTATTGAGCCCATTCCGTGTATTTGTCAGATTCTTGGATGATCTTTGGTGAGTCAGAAGCTTCTTTCTTTGAAACAACAGGGGTTACACCTTACAGTATTGATGGAAGCAGAACCCACAGATTTCGAATCTTTCTCATCAGAAACAAAAATTTATTCAAATTGGGTTGGGGTTTTCGTAGGATCAAGGTGTCTCTCCAATTTTAGGGTTGTGAGTAAAATCGACTTTTTCCAAGTTAAAAAAATTATCTTCGTCATGTTTGGTGGTGAGAGGAACCAATCCGTTTATAATCTTGGGTTGAGAAGATGGAATGAGGGCCATGACGAATCCAAACTCAGACCATAAAAGAGCTTGTGCTCTGAAATGAAGAACAAGAAGCAAATGCTTCTTGGTAAACTAAGAAGACAAAGAACTTAGAAAAAGATGAAGGAAGAAAGAGTTAATTATTAGCATTAGGTCAAGATGAATGAATCAATGTACTCAGCTAATACACACACTGAATACTTATACTGCAGTTGAACTAACACTAGCTAAGCTAACTAACTTAACCACTAACTGAAGCCAAGCTATATAACTAACATATAACACTAACAGGATTTGAAAGTGCTATTTTTTTATTTATTAGGATCAATAACAGAGGTTTTAATCGAACAAACATCACTACTCACATAAACAACTTCCTTCTTTCTCTTCCTCCATTTCTCTACTCTTAGGCTTTGTTTAGATGAAAGGAAGAAAGTGTAGTGAAAGGAAATAAAAAGGAAGGAAGGGAAAGGAAACAAGTTTAGTGGATTTTTATTTTTCTTCAATATATATGTTTAGATAAAAAGAAAATGAGAATGAAGGAAATAATGAATAATATTGTGAAAAGGCAATTGTGTCCTCATATTATGACATGTGTGGGAAAATGAGGAAGATAGTATTGAAACATGTTTAAAGAACACATTTTCTTTTAATTTTTCATTCAATTTTGGAAGAAAAAATTTTTTGTGGACTCCACCCACTTTTTATACTATTCATGTTTAACCTTTTGATTTTCTCTCTAAACCAAAAATAGGAAAATAAGGAAAATAATCATTTTCCTTTCAATTTCATTAATTTCTCTCTGTTTCCATTCATTTCACTTCCAAACAAAGAAGTCTTTATGCATGTGCATTCTTATGCATACGACTCTATCTACCCTCTTCTCTCATAAACCAAATTTATTCTCCCTCTTCTCTTTGGAGATATGGCTGAATACTTAGGTCCGAATAAACCTCTTTACGGGACAATGGCTTTCTACAATGCTGATAATCATAATGGGAAAAATAAGACTCATGAAAATAGCGATATTCTTCCCTTTTACCGTCCTGACCAACTAAATAGCCATCATTTATTTATCTTCCGAGATGTTCAGTACACCATTAGCAAAAAAAAAAAAGGCTAGACAAAGGCAATTAGCATTTTTATACTTAGAGAAGATGGATTACCATTTCCTCTGACATCTTGAGATGATCAAAACTTGCAATGTGAAGTTTACATGCTACTGGACACGTCAAAGAAGATTGTGGCGGGACAACGATGGAGAGCATATAAAAAAAAGATGAGTATGTAGTAAAGGACAAAATCATAGGTAGCTTTGTTGGAAAAAATGGTGGTGTTATCTTTCCTTCTTTGTTGTAGTGCTTTCATTTGATCGCTTATGTTATCTTTTATACGGTTATTAAAAGTTATATCATTCATGTATATGTGCATGTTTTATTGTTTCTATTAATTTTGTTCTATCGTCTCCCTTTTTTTGTTTTTTCTTTTCCTTTTTTATTTTTCCTTTTTCTTTTTTGTTTTCTCTTTGCTTTTCATCCAAATCTGGATCTCAGAATAACCCCTTGCGTGGTGTTTCCTCTTTTGTAATGTATTTTGATATCCCTATGGATGTTTTTGGTATGAAGATGAAGGTATAGATCTTTTTAGATCTAATAGAAAAACGCTATGGAGATATGATTTTGTTCAAAGTTTCAAATACAAAAAGTTTCAATTTTATGTACAGAAAAAGAAAAAAGTATCCTAATGTGTTGTAGGATGTACGTTTTCACCAAGAAACTAAATGGACTCAGCTTTATCCTTATTTCTACCAGTTAAGATTCTTCATAATCGAAAGTTGTGCCTCCTCCCATATCAAATGTTATCTTTTTTATATGTAAGTGTGGTTTGGTTTTCTTTAAATCATGAGTCACATAGCTCCAAAATTTTCGTCCTTTGAGAAAACCTCTCATAGCTTCAACCCAATGTTTATACTCAGAGCCATTAAAAATGAAAGGGATAGGCTAAAAAAGTTCAATATCTTTGCCAAAATAGATAAAAGTACCATAAAATGTTGAAAAACAACAAGATCAAAATAGAAATCTTTAAAATGGAAAATGTCTCAACAAAAAAAAATCTTAGAAAATGTCCCACTAAGTATGTCCTAATATGCTATTTATTTTGATGCCCTAAAATTCTCCCAAAAAAGTATTCAAATATGAATTTTTAATTTTTCTTCAATTATAATTATTTTTTGTTAAATTATAGTTTTTTTTATTTTGCAATTACAATTATTATTGTTATTATTATCGCTAAAGTCATGGCCCAAACTGACAATAATTATTCTACAAAAGCATTACTATCTCTCCATGAATTAACCACATTGACAGCAATAGTGCAATACCCATAATCATATCAAAGAACAAAAAAATTAGCCACCCAAAAATTCCAAACAAAAAATTTTAGCCTACCAAAAATTTTCAGAAAATTAATCAACATGATTATAATGTAATCATGGTCCACAAGTTCAACTCCCTTCGCTAGAAAAAGAGAGTTTCTAATGTGTGTATGAGTGTGGTTAGTGTTATATATGTCGAGGAAAAAAAATTCATAGTCAACGCCTTAGCTCAACTGACAATCAACTTGCCTCATGGGACTACACAAACTTTGACGGAGGACAAGTAATAGATATTTAAGAATCTTAAAATTAAATTCTTTACATAATTAATAGGGAAAGAACTGGTAACTAACAAAAACTAGCCAACAATAAACCAACTTTTTATTTTTTTTTAGAAATAGAACATTCAAAGTCTAAAAAAATAAAACATCCAATTTAAGTTTTTAGCTGACATTAGTTGGTTATCTAGCATTATTTTTTAACCCCAAAAAATTTTGATTTTAAGAAAAGGCAAGTCAAAGGATTCTTTTCACAAAATAACCCCATAATAATACACCACATTCGAATAATTGTTCAACTTACCATTAATTCATCATATGTAACAGAGTTATTTATATGGGTAAACCATTTGTCAAGTGAAACATATTTTTATAGAATCATTTTTGTCAACAAAATATTTGAAATATATTTTGTCAAATTCAGAATCTCTTTTCTCCTTGGGTAAAGGTGACTCTATGTCTGTTTATACGTCGATGATATCATAATTGCAGGTCCACACCAGAGTTTGGTTGATAAAGTAAAAGGATCAACTTCAATCCATCTTCAAATTAAGGATTTTACGGTATGTGACGTTTTTTCTTGGATTAGAGCTGACCAAATCTAGGAAGGAAAGTTCCTTAACATAATAAAAATAAACTCTTTTATTGCTTAAGGAGACGAGTTACTGGACTGTAAGCCTGCCGACACTCCAATGTAGGCAAGCCTCATGCTTCGGACTATTGAAGGTGACAATGTGTCAGACCCTTCTGCTTATGAAAGGATGATTGGTAGGCTCATATACCTCACGATTTCATGCCTCGATATCACCTTTGCTATTGTCAGATCCTCATGTTTCACATCTTAATGCAATTCATCATCTGCTTAGGTATTTGAAAGCCGCCCCGATTAAAGGAGTTCTTTTCTCTTCTCTTCTAATTCCAAATTTAAGATCTCAATATATGATGATGCGGATTGGTGGAGTTACCTTGACACACATAGATCTACTACTGGCTACTACACTTCTTACGTGATTCTCTCATTTTTTGAAAGAATAAAAATAGGATGTTGTGCCTCAAAGTTCCACAGAGGCCAAGTACCTCCAATGCTGCGTGCTAGCTTGTGAAATCATTTCTGTCATGGCTCTCCTATGGTTCATAAACATTGAAGTTCCTCCTGCCATACTATTGTATGACAACCTCCTTTTTTTATATAGAAACGTTAGTTTTATTCTTAACCCAAACGGAAAGAAAAGTAAGAAAGTTTTAAGAAATTCTAATTAATCCCTTCATAATTATCATAAGGGACAATTAAAATTCATAAACACAATTACATCTCAAAACATCACATATCCTTAATCACCTGTTACAAACACCTGTAACAACCTCTTAGCCACTCAAATTCCTACCAATCCAGCTCTTTAAGAACGGTCAAAACAAATTGAAATTGTTGTCATTTCATCGGGGAGAACGTTGTAGCATGTGTAATCAAATTGGTGCTAATTCCCAATAAGCATCAATTAGCATACCTACTTACTAAAGTGCTTCCTGCTCCACAATTTCAGTTTCCCATGGCCAAGTTGAAAACATACCATTTGTATGCTATCTCCAACTTGAGGGAAGATATCAACCAAATGTTAATTGTTGAAACTATAGATAGTTAATTAATCATTAGTTTTTAATGTAAGTTAATTAGTTAGTTAGACTAGTGGTTAGTTAGTTTCCCTAATTATAATTCTATTTTGAGTTAATGCTTGTTTGATCCCTAAGGTTTGGGGTTAAAATGAAAATGGTCCTAAACCTTTTTCTGTCAAAATGATCATCAAGGTTTATTTTGCGTTTAAAATCACCATTTTTTACCTTTTTCCCCTCTTATTCATTCATTATTTATTTTTAATAGTAAAAAATCAAAAGAAAAAAAAGCAGATGTTGGTAAAGTTAAGGGAGAGAGATGAGAAGCAGTGTTCGATTAAGAGAAGTGAGAAACAAAAAGAGGAGTAAAGTTGAGAACTCAGAAACCTAGCCGCCACCGCCGGCAATCTCGAGCCTCCAAAAGCGCGCTCTCACAACGTCATCGCTTACTAATAAATGGTTATTTGCTGTTGAAGGAGGTGCATGCGAAGGCAGGGACGAGGAAGAGATGCAGATGGAGGGGCGACGACGAAGCAGCATCACTCATGGGGATGGCGTAGAGGGAAGCGCGATGGGGCGGGGAAGAGATAAGCGGCGGCACAGGAATGGCCCAAACGCAATGGTCCTCTCCTCCGATTTTTTTTCTTTATTTATTATTTTTTGTTGTTGATGCCTATTATGCAAAAAAAAAAAAAATAAATGGTTATTGCAACTGGATGTTAATATTGTATTTTTTAAAAAGTTGTTGAGGAGATATGTGCTGCATTTGAAGTTTGCTCCATCCACCATTGATGATATTTAGAACCTCTCTTTCTTTTTTCTACTCTCTAACTTTTCTCTTCCAAAAGGATAAAGAAAGACAACAGAATGCTAAACAAGAGTTATTGACTTTATTTAATTTTATTTTGAATGGAATAATTTCAAAAAGTTTCAAATCGTATTGAATATTTATCTATTTCTAGCAAATTAATATATTATTTCACTTATTAATCTATTTAGCATTCCGTTTGTTTGTTTATTTATTTATTTATTTATTTATTTATTATTATTATTATTATTATTATGCAAAAAAGGGCACAATAAAAATTAAAGAAGAGTAGAATTGTCTAAAATGACGACTTTAAATGCAAATTAAACCATGGAGATTTAGGGTTTATGGTTTAGGATTCAAAGCGATGGAGAGAGGGAGAATTCAAGTTGGTGCTGTCCACACTGTATTTATGGACAACCTTCCGGTGACGGTAACTAAGAGAGAACTGTACAAGCTATTTGGGAGAGATGGTTATGTCTATGACATCTTTGTGTCGAGGAAAAAGCGATGGAGTATAAACAGCCCCTTTGCGTTTGTAAGGTACCAAGGTTATGAAAATGCCATGAGTGCATGTAAGAGGCTGAACGGTGTGGAATGGAGAGGAGCGAAACTAGCAATTTCTCTATCAATATATAAAAGAGAGCAGAATGATAAAAGAAAGATGCATGGAGTTGTAAATGTAAGGAAGCAGGAGCAAAAAGTGGTGAAGAAATGGGTGGCCATAAGGAAAACAAGGCATGAAGGCGATGGAAATGGTGGAAATAAGCTGGCAATGGAGGCGGTAAAGCTAAGTGGAAAAAATGAGGTAGAAGTCATTTGGTCTGTAAAATAGAAAGAGTTGTTATAAAGGAGTCTGTTGGGTGTGTGTGTTGAACCTATCGAATTTCGGAGAGTGATGAATACGCTATTGGATGATTGGAACGGTCCGGGGACTATTGAATGTAGGGACGTTGATCCGTATCGTTGCCTTGTTTCTTTCTCGTCAGCAGAAATAAGAGATCAAGCAATGACTAATGATCTACTGTTGTTTGTGTTCGATGAGGTTAGACATCACTGGGACTTCCTTAGTAGTCTATCCAAACGAGTCTGGGTTAAAATCATGGGACTACAAGTAAACCTGTGGTGTATTGAGAACTTCCAGAGCATCTCAAAGTCGTGGGGAAAATTCATTTTGGTCGATGACAGAACTGGTGATCCAAAATCTTTTAGCATTGCTAGAGTAATGCTTGATTGCTTCCAATGGGAACAGATTCATGAATGGATCTCTTTGAAAATTGAAGATAGAGTGATCGATGTATTTGTGAAAGAAGTTGGCACAAAATCATATAGCATGGAATCGCATCCAAACAGGGATGAGGCAAATTATGTATGCTCGGAAGGTCTGAACTCGATGTCCATGGTGGGTGAGTCGCCGGTGGAAGCGGAAGAGACTACAGATTTGAATGTGAAGGACGTTGAGGATCCTCTTATCAATGTCATAATTAATGGGAAATTGGGGTATGTGCATGGAATTATAGATGAGAGAGAAATTATCGGCGGAAGGGGAGGAGTTTTAGTTTTTGAGTGTTTAAATATGAAGGGGGTATCTGATGAATGCTATGTTAAGGGTGTGAGAGGAGAACTAATGGAATTGGACCCTGTCCTTATTGAGGCCCAAATCAGTGCTACTTGTGCTGAAAAAGAAAAAAGGTGTGATGAGGCCCATCATACACAATTCCCTCTAATTGTGTTTGATAATGATTTGTTAAAGAATGGGCCCTCTGACCCAGCTGATGTAGTTGCTGATTCGGGTTCGTCCAGTTCTCACTACAAAAAAACTATCCCTAAGGCCACACTTGTTATAGGCATCACTTTAAAATGATAGTATATTCATGGAACAGGAGACACTTTTCAAGTGATGGCACTTTTTCAATAGAATAGGATACACAATTCTGGCATTATTTAGAAAGCGTCTCCTTAGGTATTAAAGAGATCCCTTATAAAGCGACTCCTATTCTTAAATGGGTAATAAAGATACAAACTCTAACATATAACTCATACACACCTCACCGCCTCCAGTCTCTTTCCTTCATCACTCTCACTCACAACACTCTCTTTCTCACAAACACACACAAACAGCTAGACGCAGGGATAGGGAAGAGAGAACAGAACTTGAGAGAAGGAAAGGAAGAAGAGCAGAAGAGGGAGAAGAAGGGGACGTCGCCGGCGAAGGGCGCCGTCGCCGTCGCGGTTCCGTCTGTAAGGAGGAGAGAGAGAGACGCGATGAGAGAGAAGGGGAAGGAGCTTCTCCCACCGTCGTTGTGGAGCTACACAATGCCGCCGTGCCCAAGGAAGCCGCGGGAAAGGAGAGACAAAGCCATGGATGGTCGCGACGGAGGAGGTTAGGGCTCCATCACTGGCGTCGCGCCTGTTGCCGTCGTCAGTGACCTCTCCTGCCATCGCCACCGAGTTGCAGCCGTTTCCAAGCTTTGCTCCACCGCCACTGTTGCCAGAAGCCTCCGTCGTGGTCACCGCCGATGCTCTCGGATGTCGCCAGAGTTAACAAAACCGGTAATGCTCTTGCTCTGCCTAGCCACTACCACTCCACCTACTCTTGTCTCTGTGTTATCGTTGGTGGATGCTGTCGAGCCAGTGCCACCTTGTTCCTCGTCAATTTAGGGTTCTATATTTGTCTTGCCTTCGATTATGCAATTGCCAATCATTTTCCTTCACCGTGAGTCATTAGAACCACTGCTCTGTTTTCCTGTTTCTTTGAAAAGTTTGATTCTATTTCACTGTTGTTTATCTAGTGCTACTTTGATTTAAAATGTATTTTGTTCTGCTCGTTCTCAACGTTGGTTTATGGCTATTCCGGCTACCTCTGCCAAAGCTGGGTGCTGTTGCAAGATTATTTGCGAGTTTGCCACTGCAGCTGCTTCAAGGGACGTGCTTTGATTCTTGCGAATTTCGACAAATTGAGGTAGGGGTTAAAATACTTTAAAATTTGAATACCTGATAAGTTTAGTTAGTAAATGCAAATGAATAAATGCGTGATTGTGTACATGACCTTGTTTGTGACTGCAATTGATAGATTGATTGATTTTCCATTGGAAATTGTTTCTGAAACTGCTTGAAATGTGGGCTATTTAAACTAGTTCAAGGTTGAAATTCATATGTTTTCTATTTTATAAGGTGAAAATAAACTTATCATGGTTAATTTTTGAAATTTTTGTAATATTTTAGACATATTTCATTGATCCTAGCCTTAGTCACGGTTTAAAGCTGCGTAATTAGGCACTAACATTTGCATTAAGTTAGGAGCTCATGCATGCAATTCACAGCTCTCTCCCTGCATTCCGGTCCCTCCTTTCCTATCCCTCATTTCCTATCCTGTATGAATTTTCTTCCATTACATTTCGTTTCGTTTTGTTTTTCTTTCGAGAAATTTCATCCCCCTAGGTTTTGGGCCCTGCACAGGTCAGACCCATTGCCATCGTGAAATTGTTAGGGCAAATTTGTGCCCTCTTTTCGTCGACAGTGCTCCTCTGAGTATGGGTGTGGAAACGGTGATAGGGGGTGTGGTCTGTGACGGTGACACTCACAAGGAAGAAGAGGCGTTGATGGCACAGGGTGTGGTGCATACTCCATCGGCAGTAGTGGAAGCTAATGAAGTTGGGTGTGTCAACAGGGCTCTGTCCGTGCAATTTGGAAACAGGATTGTTAACGGGATCGCAGAGGTGGATGGTGTTTCCGTCGTGGCCAAAAGTGGTGATGAGGATGAATGCAGTGACGAAACCCTCTATCGAATCAATGAACAAGTCTTCTACAGGAATGCGTCAGGAAATTTTGATGGTATTGTTTTGGAGCTTGCCGATGTTCAAATTCAACCAACCTGTGCTAATTTAGGGGGAGATTTGAACTGTGATGTCAATGTCAAGCGTATGGAAGTTGAAGAAGTTGTAGGCAGGGAATCGATTGGGTACAAGGTTGATGATGTATCCGTTAATCAAGTTCCCAATCAATGGAAGCTAGAAAGTGATGAGCTTACTGATGAGGATAATTCTCTGGAAGCTGCATTATTAACGAAAGGTGTGTGGGATAAGGGTGGCATCTTCTTTGACAGTAGCGACGAGGAGGAGGTTGTGGCGACACTCACTGGTCGAAAAGTGGAAGGCAGAAAGAGATCCAAAAAGCATAGACAGATAAGGAACATTCCGTGTATTTAGGGGAGAACGCTGGCAACACGAAAACTAAGGTTAGCATCCAAATCCAAACAAAGATGAAATTGCTGTTTTGGAATGTGAGGGGTATTGGAGGGTGTTGGGGGGAGTGGAAAGTTGGAGATAGTTCACTGAAACTGTAGAAGAAATAGTGTTGACCTCTTAGGAGTGATGATTGAAAAAAAGAGAAACAAATTGATGCTAGCCTTATAAATAGATGATAGGAGTCTGTTGAGTCTGTTAATATGAGTGTGGGGTTGCTATGTGTGTGGAATGAGGATTTTTGTGTGTGATAATGTGGTGAAGTCTATTAGATGGCTCTTGTTAAAAGGCAGGATTATAAAGAAAGAAATTGCTTAATCTGTATTGTGATGAAAAAGCAGTATTTTGGGAAGTATTAAGCAGGATGAAGGAAGAGTATGGTAAGAGGTGAAATTCTTCAACACCAAATAATAAGTTGTGTATTGTATAATAAAGCTAAAGACAATGTTTTCCACTCGTTCTTTTGGAATGATGTCTTGCAATTAAGATTTGGTGCAATATTTATGCTGGTGAAATGTAAAATGCGTTGACCAAGGAGTGCAAAGGCGTGATTTGAATCTTGGACGTCTTTAGGGGTTCAAAAAATCTGTATTGAGGAGTTGGTGTATGTGGTTCTTTGCTATGATTTGGGTGGTGTGGAGCACCAGGGATAAAAATATCTTTAACAACAAGAATGATAATATGGAGGAGGCCTTAAACCGAGTTTCAACTTCACAGCATATGTGGTTACAAGAATGGCTGATAAGATATCAGGAAAGAAGAGGTGTGGTATAAGAATTCAAGAATTGAATTTATTACTCATGGTGGTTTCTAGCTTTAGCTTTATTTTTATGTTTCTCTATATTGAGTACTTTGTTTGATTTTTTTTGTTGCTGTTACTTGTACTTGTACTCGTAACTGGAACCTCTCACCCCCTTTGGGTCTTTTGGTGAGTGTTTACTGATCGAAAAAAAAGAAACCATGGAGACCATTTTGACTAAAAAAATTAAAAATTATTTTGATTTTGACCTCAATGAGTAATATGTCATCACTTCCTTTTTCCAATGTTGTGTTCATCTAATAATTTTATATGTGTAAATTTCCCTAGTAGTGATATGATTTCTTTTGATTTACAAGGACTCGAACCGGGGACATGGGGAGGGGAAATTACTAGCAATACTAGTTGCACCAACTGTGATATGATTTAAAAGCGAAGAATGTTGATCCAACATCAATTGTTATTTTAATGCTATTTAATTTTGGGTTACGCATTGTTTTTGTTTTTAAAAATAGTGAATACTACTGTTGGTAAAAATCGAAACTATCCTTATAACATTTATTTTCATATAATTTTTGTATTGTTTTGTCGAAATTTTTATGCTATTTTTTAGAATATATCTGTGTTATTTTCTTATAATTTTCTTTTATTTTCATAAACGTTTTATGTGTTATTTCTAAGTGTTTTTATGGATTTTTGTATTATTTTTATGGCATTTATGTTTTGTACGGAAGAAGGAAAAAAAATCCAAACTTAAAATCAATTTCTTAGCAACTTATTACACATACCCTACACATTTCTGCAAACCGGATATTTGGTTTCGGAGACCAATCAGACCATGTTCGTTACCGTCAAGCTACACGAGAGACCAGCGCAAATCACTTGTTTATATAGCATTTCTCTTCATTTTAATGTATTTTTGGTGTAAAAGCATTTTTGTGTCAAATAATAATGTCTTTAAGTCTTCTCTCAAGCCAAAAAAAAAAAAAAAATCTTCTCCCTTTTACTATTGTGGAACGGATGGAATTAATATGATTCAGAAGTGCGGGTTTGTAATTACATGATGACCACCAACAACCCTATTTATTGGAACAATAAGATTAGTCTGGACGTACGATATAAGATAGTGATATCATCGCAAACAATCATGCACATGTTCAAAATTTAAGGTAGATAACATGCATGAACAGTTTCAAAAGAATATGAATTACTTGATCATTATTATTTTAGGAAAAGTTAGGTAGTAATAGTTAAGTAGTTATAATTAGTTTATTTATTTTATTTTTTATTATATTTATTAATTATTGTTTAAATAAATATATAATATTAATGTTATATATATATATATATATGAGATTATAAATATTAAGTTAAATAAAAATTTTGAATTATGGCTACTTAAAATTATTAATTTAGCTATGATTGTATGGTATATATGCCTTTATTTATTTGTTACATGCTGCCCCAATTTGGCTAATAGGTCTTGAGATCTAATTTTTTAGTATTGATTAGAAGAAACGAAAAAATTTTTATTCAAAACACACAATGTTATGGATATATGTTCGTCTCATTTTTTTTTATACAAATAATAATACGTTTTTATTTAACTGAGAAAAGTAAGCATGAGAATATATTTGTATGAATATTATAAAATTGCAATCAAAAATAAAAAGTAGAAACAACTTTTAGTTTTTCTGGAAAAAATAAAACAGTGCATATACCTTTTTGTAAAGATCAATTGTGTTTTGCTTTTTTCTCAGTTATATAAAAATTAATCAATTGTAAAATTACATTGTTAAAAATAAAGAATCAACAAACTCTATCAATTATTAAATACAATCATATTATACTATGTGCACACAAAATATAATTTAAAAATAAATTAAAAACCATGCATATATTATACACAAATATATTATTATGATTAATAATTTGGCGACTGAATTTTTATATGCCCATAGCATTTTTTTTACATAAAAATAAATTATACCAAAATACATTACTTCAAAAAAAAAAAATTAAAACTAGTCCTCAATATATAATATGATAAATATTTTGATTTTGGATCTCATCAAGGATGTGATACTATACCCCACTCAGTTCCCAATTTATCTTTCAGTTGTTCAAGTTCTTTTTCTGGAAGAGAAACTGTTACCAACCTTCCATTGTTATTGCCACCATCTTCTTTATCTTGTGGTGCTGGAAGTACCAAAACTACCCCTTCATCACCCACCCCATGAAGGGCACAATTGGCCACCATTGGTTTCTCTCCATTAAGCCTCACCCCATAAATATTGTTACTTTCTTCTTCTTCCAAGTTCACAAAAGTCAACCTTGTTCCGTACACTATAAAATCCTCTTTCCCTTCACTTTCTTCCACTAATTTCTCCATCAAATGCTTCTTAGCCTTCTTTTTCTCACTCCCAATGAGCCTTGCCAATTCTAAAACATCAGATTCCGCAACAGAAGCATTGCTATTAGCTTCAACTGTACTAAATTCCAAGCCAGTATTCATAGGGAACTCGAATTTGTTGCCATGTTCACAAATTGTAACATCCTTTGGCTCTAAAGAGCTCCTAATCTGAGCCACACACTTCCAAAACACCGCCGAAACAATTTCGAAATAAGAGTTAGTAATGTTTCTAGATTCTTCTTGGGTTGTAACCAAATGTTGAAGTTGCTTGTAACTGACATAGAAAGTGCGAGTAACGATATTGGTGGCAGTTGCGGCAATCCAGCGTTCCCCGTCAAGAATTGTGACCCTTTTCAGTATGGGAATCTCAGAATCTTGAAACGAATTGTTATTAGTATTAAGAGATTCTAATAAGTCTTCATTGTTAGGATTTAGGGGATTTGGCACGTGAAGGGATGTTGGTGGCACGTGACCGGCGGTGACCATGTGGCTCCACTTGGTGATGAAATTGAAAGCCGAGAAAAAGTCTCCAAGGACATGAGACCAACTTAGTCCTACGCATAGCCCACCACATTTGAACCAAGTGAACTGCATAAAACACAAAGGCAGGTAGCATATGATTAGTTAGAAAACTACTACAATGCTAAGTAATTGATAAGTCTATCTAATCTCGGATGCTTTTTTTTTTAATTATGTCAAAATTATTTTTAATTTTAGATATATATTTATTTTTATATATCAACTAAATTTAATTAAATTATTTATTTTTATTTTAATATTAAATAATTTAATTAAACTTAATTTAGCAGAATAACACGTATCTAACATTTCTGTAATTTTTATATACGATCATATGATTGTGTAAAATTATATTTTTATATATATATATGCTGTAAATTTTGGTGCCAATACCATTTTGGTGGCTAAGGGTTATGACATCCAATGGAAAGCTGCCATTTGGACTTTTGTATTTAACAACCTCTTTAACATAAGTGAGTGTGTCTTGTTTAAAGTTGCCAGGTTGCCTTATGGCGTGTCCTGTCACCTTCTTGTTAGAGGGTCAACCCTTGGTCACCCTCTTGGTCACGCAATCCATTTGCAGCAGAGGCACAATATATATATATATATATAGGGATATATCTTATAAGAATGAATTTTTTATTTGAGAATATGAGAATGCATTTATAATCGTTAGATTAATTTAAATAGTTAAAATTAAGTCTTTCCACTATTTACTATAATATATGCTTTCACATTATCATTTTGAGTAATAAATACATTCTTTCTATTTTTGTTTTTTGTTTTCTCTTTCTATTTTTAATATTTATAAAGGGTGTTAAGTATTATTTTTCTCTAAAAAGTAATAATCAAATTATATATTTATTAGGATAATGTTTTAATTTTTGGATTTAATTTAAAATAATTATTTTTTATTTTCTTAAACTATAAAAGAGAATAATATAGTACAACAATTTCATAATTGTAGTTGATGTTTTTCAGTATATGGTTCAAAATAGACGTTTTTCAGTAAATATTCAATCATATTTATATAATAATAACATTCATATATAATAAAAAAATGAAACCCATATATGAGATACTACATAATATATATAGTAATAATAATAAAATAATATATAATTGAAAGATATACCTAGGCTTCCTAGTTTTTAAATGTTTTGTATTCATAAAAAATAAAAGTTTAAAAAATTACAAAAACATATAATTAAAGTACAAGCGTCACTCAGAACAAAAATTATAAAAATGTCTATTTTTAAATATATATTAAATAAAAATTATACTACATATAAATAAATTATAGGTAACATAGAAACATAAATAAAAAATAGATTAATAGGTTGATTTATTTTGCTTTGATACTCTAAGAAATTGTGGATTTTGTTATTGCTTTGATTCAATTTTAATTATAAAAAATAACTTAAATAAGCACTTAATAAAAATATAAAATTAGCGTAAAATAGTCTTTAACATCACTATGTAGTATAAGATTATATTGTCTTACATATTTAAAAGAAAAATTATATAATAGGTGATTTCTTTATTTAATAACAAGTGAATTTGAATATCTAGACCAAAAAAAAATTTGAAATTTAATTTTAGAGTGATAATTGTTTGTGGCTGCATTTATTGTTATTTAGTGGAGAAGCATTAGCATTTATATATATATATATCAAAAAAAGGTATCCATAATAATTATATATATATCAAAAAAAAGGTATCCATAATAATTATTATACACAACAACATCAAAATAATTAAATAAATAAATTACCAACACGGACAAGCAAACTTAGAATAAATCAATAATAATAATCAACCTAACAATTTAATATAACTTGGTAAAATTGGTACAATTTCGAAGTTTTACTAGTTTGATAAATATAAGACAAAATAAAGGCCTATTTTTTCTGTTTTTCTTTTTATAGAATGAGGGCCATAAATAGAATAAGACAAATTCTAGGGATATAGTAGAAGCTACAAGGCAAACACCAAAATTAGGAACAAGATCCATATCAGGTTTATTTTATTTATTTATTTATTTTTTATATAAAAAGCCTTTTTACTTGTGTTATTAGCTTCATATAAGTAGAAGTTTCAAGCAACATGGTATCATAATTTTTGTTATATATATATATATATATATATATATATATATAATACACATTGGAAATAATAAAACTAATTTATTCATATATATATATATATAAATACATGATAATTAATTTTAATATTTGAATAGAATTTTATATATGGCTATTTGCGTCCATGTGCTCATCTTATAAGGCGCAAATTGCGCCAATTCTTTTTGTCCTTCACAATGTTTTTAGTTTTTTTATTATTTTCCATTTTTTTCCTCTCATGAAATATCATTTCAAGTGGAAGTACACATTATTATACAAGATTTCAATATTTTATACTATAATAATTCTATTCGCACACTAAAATTTATCACAAAATCAGTTATCAATATATAATATATATTAAATATAACATACATATATAATTTAATTTATTTTGAGTATATTATACATTGATGACTGATTGATGACTGATTTTAATATAAAGACTAGAACTGTAAAATTTTCAAGCTATCTCTATTGTCACCAATGATTCGTGATATCATACCGGTGATGGTGAAATTTATGGCAATGGTTATATGATATTTTTTTTCATATATATTGTTTACATACATTTTGATATCGATTCTATTATTAGAACCATGAAATATCTTTATTTAGAACATAAAAAATATTAACAAATTATTTATTAAGAAAAAATTGACACTGATGTAGCATAAAGTACGAGTTTATTAATTAATAGAGTACGAGTTTATTAATTAATAGAGAAAGTCTTGAGAGCCAATATTAGGAAACCCATAGGGAGACAATATCAATTTTCCTTCTTTTCTCTTTCCTCTTTTACCATCCACTATTTTCCTAATTACACTCATAGGCTCCCTATAGACTCCCTAACGTTGACCCCTAGCATTACTCTAATTAATAATTACCAATTATATCCACCAATTATATCCACCACTTTTGATAATATATAACAAAAATATATTTTTGTCTCCTTATACAAGTTTATTTAGAGCGCATGTATGACAATGAGATATGATTCGAATAAGCTTTATGTGAAAAATTAAATGAGATTTGAATACCCATTCTTTTTCGGTGAATACCCACCCAATCCGACAAATTGCTCTTTGAACACCGAGGTCTTGAAAAAAAATACTGAAGCTGACCTCTGATATTTATCACCGTGAGACAAATTCACCCTTCCATCTATAATCTCTATCTAGGGTTAATGGAGTCAGATACGTAGCACATTAAGGATGATCTATATGTTAAGTGTCAGCTTGGACAATGTTGTTATGAATCAACTCAACCCCATCAATTTTGATAAAACTCGATTTCAACTTGCTCTTTCTCAGGACATTAAATCCTAATTTATACGTCTCTTCTCTGCAGAGAACATTCATTCTTCAATTCTTCTACTTTTTTCTACTATCATGAACTATGAATGTCATTCTTAAGAGTCGCACCCTAGGAGATTATAGTTACAGCTTAGGCAGCTTCACTTTCTCCACTGGTCTTTGACAGCGAAGAAAGAAAGTTCGAAAGTTATGCAATTCTCTTCCGGTCTACCTAAATAGATTCTTCTTGAGATGCCCTAATTACAGTGTAAGCAATCTTTTTTTTTTTTTTAAGAGATAAAGTAGTTATATTTTCAGCACTTTCATGCATCCACCATATATATATATATATATATATATATTATCCGTTGTTAATTCACAGAAATTGCTCACTTAAGGAAAGTTACACCGAAAGTGGACGTGTTCAGCCTAAGGCAGTAGAGAAAGCCATTGTAAATGGAATGAGGTCATGAATATTGTGGACCCTATGCTGGCCATGGCCATGGATGACACAGAAGGCCATGTTGATGTTTTGGTAGGACTCTTCAAGTTATCCTGAAGATAGACCTGACATGAATGGGGTGTTATCTACTCTTATCAATCTCATGACACTTCTTTAAGCGTCTTATACTTGATAAATACACATACATCAATCTCTAAAACATTGTCTACACCAAAACCAATTCCTCCTACTCCTTATACTGCAGTTATTCACAACCATAAGTTCGCATCTCATTGCAACAATCCAACAAGCTTCCCTTGTTCAAGCCACTATAATATGTCCTAGCACCACGATAAACTCAAGTGTATCATAAATTTTAGGTCAAATATAGGTATCACCTTTCTCTCAAAGAAAAAAGGCTAACACTGCTTATTTGAAATTCTAAGATAAACCAAATTGTATTTCATCTTTTCCAATTATAAAAGCCACATATGCCATCTCACATAATATTTCCACTTTTGGATCATGTGTATCATGCTACTAGTTTCTCAAATGATAAAAGCAATATATCATCATTTATTTCGAATTGGGTAAAATATCTCAAATTTTTTAGATTATAAAAGTTATCCATGCCATCCAATAAAACATTTTCACTTTTAGTCAAGTATAACACTTTTTTCCATGTCAAGTGTATCATGCTATCAATTTCTCAAATGATAAAAGCAATTTATCATCATTTATTTCAAACTAGATATAAACCTATGGGCTACGGATTTAAAGTTGAATTTTAATAAAACACTCCAACTTAGACTAATTACGATTGTGGAAAAAAAAACATTTATATCTTAATTCTTCGAGTTTAGAATATAGAGTAATAGAATATAGAATAAGATAACAGGCAATGAATCTGACAATGTTGCAATAAAAAAAAATAAAGGTTCTAGAGATTTTGTTTTTGCCTTCTACCACTGCTTTTGTAATTTAAATGTTGGAAAATTCTACTATAAAGACATTTAAGTATCTTTTGTTGAGTATATTACCAAATTTAAAATTGTATTTTTCTCATAATAATAGCATTAATTGCACATCAGATTTTAATAGCACAAATCAACGGTCAAAATTTAATCAAAATATCTATCCTCATTAGAAGACACTTTAATGTCTTCATCAAAAACCTCACCTTAAATTTTAGAGGCATCCAAGATAAATATTCTTTGTATAACTTAAATAAAAATAAAACTAAAGAGTTAAAAAGGTCATTAATGATAACTGCTAAGGACATAAGGGGTTATGATATGTTGAAATTTGGTAATATAAATTTCTGATTAAATTTAAAAAGCATAAAAAGATAAACATTGAAAATAATATAGAACATAAAAGCTAAGATAACATGCAAGTTAAACAACATAACGATAGAAATAATATTTCGTGTTTAAACCTACATAATTGATATTATGTGATATTCAAGAATTTCATAAGTGGATAGATCATTGTAATCTAAAGATGGGAAAATTTGATGTTTTAGATTTTTTTCTGACACCGTACCATTCATCAAATATCATAAAATGAAATGAGTGAAAACAATTTCAAATACAAAAATCTAATAAAATAAAGAGTTCAAACATATCTAGTTCAAATGTTCAATATGTAGAATCTAAAACAATAATAAGAAGTAGAGAATACCACCAAACATCATAAGAAGATTAAGATTTATAAGAAGTAGAGAACACCACCAAACATCATAAGAAGATTAAGATTTATAAGATTTATAGTAATAAATAAGAAGCAGAGCACACCACAAAGCATTCAAGAGGATTAGGTCATGTGAACTTTAATAATTTTATAACAGACAAAAGAGAAATAAATTATTTTACTAATTTTTGTAACCTATAAAAAGAAATAAAAACTTTTTTGATAAGTTTAATATTAAAGGCATCCAAGATGAAATATGAAAGGTATCCAAACTCCAAAGTGTAATATATGGAGTCTATTAGATACAAAGACAAAGAGAGCTCTTAACTTCACAAATTATCAAAATTGCTGATGTGACAAAAGTATAGAAAGCTTAATATTGTAGGATGAGATACAAATAGATCTTCTATCTCACTGAGTAAACCCTAAGATTGAAGTAATTAAACTAACAACTATAAATACTAACTAGATGATAACTCTTTTAATTCCTTAATTCCTAGTATTCTAATAGTTATAAAAAAAACTGAGTCTTTAAACTAATATTTTATATTAATACATTTTAAACACTAACCAAGTTTATTTTGATTGAAATACAATATTGAAAAGTAATTAAGAAAGTTAAATTAGGTTGTTAACGAGTTAAATATTAGATTGACCCCTGAAATTTGGAGCTTCGATCAAATTGGCCCTCGAAATTTAAATGGCATCAGATTAACCCCCTACTTTTATGGTTGTGACTCAAGTTGACACTTTTATAATTTTCATTAAAAAACGTTGATATGGTCGTTAATTGTCTGTATTGAACTCTAATATAGCAATGTCGTGATCTGTTGATGCCAACACAATACCAGCATAATGTTATTTGAGGATGAATGAAGTTAGAATCTATCTCACATAACACACTGAAAGAAATTTTAATTTTTTTTTCTCTCAAAGGACGTCATTTTGGTACTGTATTGGTGCGAACAGATCACGACCTTATTTTATTATAGTTAAATGCGGATAATTAACGATTATATCAACATTTTTTTTACGAACAACCTTAAAAGAGTCAATATGAGTCATAACCGTAAAAGTGGGGAACCAATTTAATGTCATTTAAATTTCGGGGGCCAATTTGATCATAGCCCCAAATTTGAGACACCAATCTAATATTTAACTCGGTTTTTAACTATATCGTAACTTTTCTGAGCAAAATACTCCCCAAAGAATGATGACGGATAATATATACATATTTAAGAAGAGAAAATAAAACACATTTTTAGTTGTTCATAAAATTTTAATAATCAAATTAACATTTACAAAGATTGACAAATATGATTTAAGCAAATGGCTATTTTGAGTTGAGTGAATATTGCCCTCCTTAATAGTTATGCAGAATTAATAATTGACTTATAATGAAATTATGACATTGTAAATACTAATTTATATAAACAATCATCGCATGGAGGGCACAACAAGCGACTGCAAGATATAAAAGAAAACAAAGGTATATAATCATGCAATATTCTGGGGGAGCTTAATTTGGGGAGTTGCAATGGGATTAGCACTGACATAGTTTTTTTAACACACAAAAAAAAAAAAAATCTATTGAATAATATTAAAATTAAGTAAAAGCAATAAGAAAAGGAAAGCTTACCTGACAAGGAGGACTATCTTTGGGGAGAAAGCGTCCAATCGATTTCCATAAACTTCACAAGTAGAGAAGTGAATAAATCTCTTGTTATTCTCAGAGCAATACTTCACCTGAAACAAAAACAACACATCGAAAGTCAAATAATAATTCTCAAGTGCACACATATTTTGCATATAGCATTACCAAATATCAAAATCATGCATCCCATTCAGTTCCAACGCAAATATCTGTTCTCTAATTGTTCACATTTTGACTTAATCATACAAAGAAAGGGTACCACAGCGAGCGCATCGATTCTGTCGTAATTTGTGTCAAGGGGACGGGTAATGTAATCCTTAATCAAGCAATAGCCATGAAGAAACGTGATTTTCTTCCACCTTAATCAAGCAATAGCCATGAAAAATATATTCTTCTCCGATTAGAAGTGAAAAGCATTTTCCTGCTGCTCACCCTATATACTTTAAGAACCTTTCAACACCAACAATATCTATAGCTTCATTTTCCTCCATGGCATGCAAGAAAAGCATGCCTGCAATCAATTCTGGACTGATCATGAAGCACATTAATATCTTCCAATATAAGAGAATTACGGAAATAAAAGATAAATACAAAATATACAAATACAAAATTTTGATTTGAAAGAGCTGGTGTGAACAGGGTTTAATTCACATTAAAAATTAGTAGCTGACCGATCGTTGTAGTAATTTAATTCAAATCAATGAGATTATCAATCGTAGGTCAACATAATAATAAGAAAGCACATATCTTCCTCTAATATCATCCCATGTTTTCGAAAGTAAAGAAGCTTACTCTTTTTTAAAAAAATCTAAAATGCAACAAAAATTGAAAGAAAAGATTCCAAACAAGATTTCTGAAAATTGAAAACTTCTCCATTATTTTGAACAACTTCTGAAAGCAAAAACTTGAAAGTCCTTGTAAGCATCGGCTCGAATTGTGGATCAATATTATAAGACAGCACATTGTTTTGGAAGAAAACCAGTTAAAAGATTCAATGTAATACAACCAAAAAAATGCAACAATTCGTAAAAATAAGCCTACTTTCTTTTTTCATTCTAAAAATGCAACAAACATCTTCGTTTATTTTCTGAGCAGGAAAGACACAATAGAATGGGTGTATATACCATATGTATAAATGGCACACAAATCGACTTAGAGAAAGATTGATAACTGATTACTGAATACAAATGAAAGCAATAATAGCCAAAATGATGAAATTCAAATAAAGCGATGGAATAGACATAAAAAACAAAAACAAAAAAGTAGGAGTAGAGTTTACTGGCGTAGTAATGGTTCATCTTCATCTAACCAATCAACCACATTAAAAGAAAGCGCTACAAGGTACATGGTGGCCCTTGGCTTTCCTCTGAACATTTAGTCTTGCCTCTGAGTTCATAGACTCTTCTGTGTGTATGAAAACTCAAGTATGAGTATAAAACAGACATTTATTAGCAGTACATTTTAATAATCTCTACAGGTAAGTTACCTAAGAACCTTCTACATCCTAGCTCTAACTGTAATTCTGTGATGTATATCTACTCAATTTGGGTCAAGAGCTGGTTGCGATATCTCCAATCCTTCTTCCTTGACAATCTCAATGTTCATATTAGTTCATTCCTTCTTTGATTTTTTTTAATTATTTTTCCATTGCTGAACCTGGAAAACAAAAAGAATAAACATAGCCTTCTAGAAAAAATGAAAATTGTAGAAATATTGAAATCACAGATCAATATCTTAGTCCGTATTCTGAGATAAAAATAAGTCAATCATCACATTATATTTTATAAAAAAGAGAGATAAATCCATTTTTATTTTTTTATATTTTGTCTGTATTCTTATTTAATATACCTGAAAATTTTAAAATTTGCCGAATCTCTTCAACTCCTTGCATAATAAAATGGGATCATTAATGCACGCAAACTGCATTAACGCACGATAAGGACAAGGGCCACACTCAAAGGGTGTTATGCACGCAGCCAAACCCGATAATTAAATCAGCGGGGTTGTTTATACAACTTGAGCCCGTGACCTTGAGGCCACACACGGAGACAGCTCAACGATGCACCAAGGCTCCCCGTTTCTTTCCAGTACAAGGGAAACCGTAATGAGAATGAAAAACTTCTCTAACACAAAAAACAGGAAGGCCTTGTATGAAAAATTTTGAGAAACACGAAGTAAATCAGAAACAGAGAGAATAATGAACATACCATCTTTTTATAAGTTAAATCAGCAACATAATAAAAAGAGATTCCATAGTTTAAGCAACATAATAAAATACTTCAAGAAGTAATGTCTAAGTTTGAAACAACTACATGCGAGAGAAAGCAAACCTCCATCCACCACAATATGTGAGACAGATCTTTATCATCTAAAACATTGTTTGGCACTTGCTGCTTCTTAGTTGCTTTACTGTTCATTGGCATGTTTCAAAATACATGAATTCAGACAAGAGTAGGAATTGTACTGAAAAAAGTAGAGCAAAATTTCTTAATGTGTCCTACTTTTTATGAAACACAATAACATTTCATGTACCCCATTTATTCGGTTCATATTCCAGCCATCTCAAAATCTTATTCCTGATAGTTGAATATTGAGTTATGCATAGTTCTGAACAGAGTTCCAAGGATGAATAAAGTGAGATGTAGCTCAAGGTGATGAACTGCCTTTTTTGTGCATAATTCTTGCAAAAGATGCACACATTTATAAGTGGGGGACTACAAAAGATGCACACATTCTAACAGCTTTAACACTTAACAAAATGATAATGAGAATTTCTATAATCAGATGTGCCTATATAAAGAATCCAAAATAAAATCCGTAGAGTAAATACAATCATAATACAAATTCATATAATATCTTATGTTTAGAAAAAAGACCAAATTAAAGAACATTTTCAGAGATCTTTTCAAGTGAAACTATTAGTTAATGAAAGCTATAGTTGTTAGTCGAGCTCTCGTAAAAAAGTGAATGAATGAAACATCACCTTTTGCATTACCTTTTGATCAGTCCACATCTGGAATGATAACTGCATTATAATGTAGCAGTTAAGTAAAACTTAATATAAAGAACCTCATTTGCCACTCCTTGATCATCTTTATAGCCAAATTTTTTCCAGAACTTATGTATGGGAGTCAAGTCCTTTCTTGAGCATGCTTCACCAAGTTGAGATAATGAAGAAAAAGTAGCAGCACTATGCGGAATTTTCATCAAGACATGTAAAGGAACCTATAAAGAAAAGATGAGATACAAATTTTGTTATGGGAAGATAGTAAAGAGTTGAATAATGATGTGTTTGTCATTTCAGCAGGTTTTAAGTGAACATAAACAAACCTCTGTTTCCTTTTGAAGAGGAGCCAATGCAGCTGCTAATGATTTAGGATTAAGCCGTTCTCGTCTTCTCGAGGTTCATACGATAAACACGGTGACGCTAGCCGCACCAACTCAGCCCATCATCATCAGAAAATTGTCCTTCCAAACAAGAATCTGTTAGCATCTGAAAATTTCTGTCGAAAATCAAATCAAGGGCCTGCACACAATTTTACAGTACTTGTATATGTATGTGTATTAAATCAAATCAAGGGCCTGCACAAAATTCAGCCGAAAGGAATAACTTACATGACTTAGGGGGGACTTACATGCAAAATTCAGCCCACTGAGAAGGTCCAGCAAAAGAGCGCCAAAGCTATATATTACACTTTCTGGTGGAACAAACAGACATGAAATATTGTATCACTCAGAACTTGCAAAATATAATTGGTAGTAAATTTAAAACGCAATACAGATTTTCAATATTGCAGAGAAACAACATTTCATACCGGTTCTGAGATACTCTAGAGGGGTAAATGCCAAATTCGTGCTGTAACCATCCTGCAAATTTCTAGCACATATATTTTTTTTAATCTCAATCTAATTATTTTAGATGCGTATAAAAAAGGCAAGGCACATAGAGCTTACCTCATCAAATAGAACCCTATATGCATTAAGGTCGTGATAGAGTACTTGCCCTTTACTTGTACAGTACTCCAGAGCTACAACTCTGAGCCGCATTGCCCATTTCATGGGTTGTGTTTCATAGCACCCTTTCTAATGTCATTTGAATTGTATAACAAAAATAATCTTACGATCTTGGAGTACATTTAATGTGTGCTCGAGCATTCACAGCTACTCACTCTTGGTATTTACAGAACTTTTAAACATTGTGTAAATTCCAAATGAGAAAGATGCACATTAGATTCACATAAAAGATAAAACTGAAAGATGCTATTAATTATTATCTACCTTTGAAAGTAAACCTATTTAAACACAATCTTTAGCTCATCAACATGATAATTGAAAACTAACTTGCGGAGAAAGTCATGGTGGGGTAAACTTACCAAAAGCCAGCGAGAATCAGGCCAAGCATTTCTGTTAAATCGTTTTTTTTTTCCCGATAAATTCTGTTGAATTGTTTAACAGCAATCCTCATTTGATTCTCCAGCTTCCCTGTATATACAACATTTGGAGCCTTATCTTCATGTTCAGATACAATACTCTCCAACAGCGAAACCAGAAGTAACCGAAATAACAGTTGAGGAAAGAGAATCACAATTGTAAATTGTTGCTTCAGATCGAGGTTGATGCTTGAACTCATCATGATCATCAGAGCAAATAGTTGAAAACATGTACAATAGATAAAGAGAATCAAGAGCTCATAAACATTAAAAATAAAAATAAAAGGAAAAAATAAAATATCTCCACAAAAATCAGGAGGTTGACGCCTAGATATAGTACAACCTGATATTGAAGAATAGAAATAGATACCATAAAATGAAAAAAATCAGGTGGTTGACACCTAGATATAGTACAACCTACAGTGTCCTCAAAATGACAAAACTAGGTAAAACAAAATGTACACTACACCGTAAACATATGCATGTGAAAAGGTCAAAAGCATATCACAAACTATGATCTAAATGGCTGTGCTATATGCCAAAAATTTAGGCCAAACGATGATACTGTATGGGAGAAGTTATATACTAACTATTTCGAAAATTTAAAGCCAAAAAAACTTATTGCACAGTACAAAATGAATATCACAGCATCTTGATCAGCAACTATCGGTTCAGCAACCATTTCTAAAACTTATTGCACAAAACAAAATGAATATATTAGTATCAATTAAGATATTTATATTTATTAGTATGATGCTACTCATAATTATAGAATATTAGGTTATTATTATTGTGATTCTCTCTTTGCCTATAAATAGGCTTATGCATTATAATGTGTGAGACACATCTCTCATATAATTCTAATATACAAACCTTTCTCTATTGTGTACTCTCTCCCCCTTCCTAACATGGTATCAAGAGCTTAGGTTCTTTTCGATTTTTTTCCGATGGAGATTATGCAATGGCATCCTCCATGAAATGCCATCATCACCACTGATGCTATCACTTTCTTCCCCTTGTTCTAACTCCACCGTTACTACTTTTCTCCCATTTCTGATCATCTTTTCGGTTTGTCAGTTTTTCCGTTAATCTTGCCATGAGAGTTCTGTTTTCACATCTCCGGCAATTTCGCCAGTTTCTTCGTGGGAGTTCCGTCTCCATCTCAACAGTTTCGCTAGTCTCTTTGTGGGAGTTCCGTCTCCACCTCGGAAGTTTCGCCAGTCTCTTTGTGGGAGTTCCGTCTTCACCTCGGCAGTTTCGCCAGTCTTTCCGTGGCAGTTCCGTCTGCACCTCTTCCGCTGCATCTCTCCGTCGCAGTTCCGTCTACACTCCGTTGTGGCAGTTCCATCCGCAGCCCCAGTTCCGATTTTTCTATGACAGTTTTTTTTTTTTTGCATCTTTTTTAGTCAACTTTTTTTTTAATAAGTTTCAAACTCAAGTGTCAACTTGAGTTTGAGGGGGAATGTTAGAATATATTAGTATCAATTAGGATATTTATATTTATTAGTATGATGCTACTCATAATTATAGAATATTAGGTTATTATTATTGTAATTCTCACTTTGCCTATAAATAGGGCATTGTAATATGTGATACACATCTCATTCATGAATCTCTCTATTGTGCATTCTCTCTCTTTCTAACAAAGAAACATTAAGGAAATTTCGAGCCATACACACCACAGAATATATACAAAACAATTTGACCAGAACAAACAAACAATCCAGCAGAAGAATAAAAAAACCTTTGTCAACAAAAGTATGTTTTTATCAAAACCCACCGAGCAAAGTTTCAAACAAAATTATTTCCAATGTTGTTATCATAACTTATTTTAAACAGTTAAAATCGAATTTTCAAAATAAAGTTTTTCAACACGCACAGCTTTCCAGCACAGAGAAACAAAAGGGCAGCGCAGTGCAAAAGAAAGCAATCAAGCAACCTGCGCTAACGCATGCAAACTGCATTAACGCAAGATCCGGACAAGGGCCACCCAAAGGGTGTTGTTATGCACGCAGGCGAACACGATAATTAAATTACCGGCTGTTTACACAACTTGAGCCCGTGACCTTGAGGCCACCCACGGAGACAGCTCAACCGATGCATCGAGGCTCCCCCTTTATTTCCCCATACAAGGAAAGCCGTAAAGAGAATGAAAAACATTTAACACAAAACAGGAAAGGCCTTATATGAAAAATTTTGAGAAACCATTTTGCAACAAAAGTATGATAACAAATACTTCAAAACCCATCGAGCAAATTTTCAAACAAAATTATTTCGAATGTTGATATCATAACTTATTTTAAACAGTTAAAATCGAGGTTTCTCAACACGGAGAGCTTTCCAGCACAGAGAAACAAAAGGGCAGTGTGGTGCAAAAGCAAGCAATCAAGCATCCTGCTCTAACGCATGCAAACTGCATTAACGCAAGATGGGTGTTGTTATGCACGCAGGCGAACCCGATAATTAAATTACCGCTGTTTACACAACTTGAGCCCGTGACCTTGAGGCCACACACGGAGACAGCTCAACCGATGCACCGAGGCTCCCCCTTTATTTCCCCATACAAGGAAAGCCGTAAAGAGAATGAAAAACATTTAACACAAAACAGGAAAGGCCTTGTATGAAAAATTTTGAGAAAACCTTGAAAGAGAAGTTACCAACCCAAAACCTTGAAAGAGATTATAATCAAGGAAATATAAAATTTGTGAAGAATGAAAAATATCCAGACAAAAAGAAAACAATAAACAATCCAAGAAATTATCTTCAAAAGGATCCTTTGTACATAGCTGGCTAATAACATCAAAATTATAGAAAATTCCAACCAATAATTTGTTCAGCAACAAGGGATGAAAAAAAAGAGAACTACCGGATTATTGTTAATTAAATATATGCAAAAACTTGGATGCTACTCTAAAACACAACCACCATTTTTAAGACTTAACCAATAAAAAGTATAAGCACATTAAAGAAATTTCAAGCCATACACACACCACAGAGAATACAAAGAACAATTGTGGTGAAAAAATGGAAGAAAATTTAATTTGATATGCAACGACCAGAACAAAAAACAGTTCAGCGGGAAGAATAAAACAACCTTTCTCTGTTTATACTTCATCAGCAAAATATTTATACTTTTTTATAAAAAAGTATTTAAAGTTTTCATGATCATTTGTTAACAATTTAAAGTTAAAATTAAAGTTTCAAAACAAATTTTCTCAACACGGAGAGCTTTCCAGCACAGAGAAACAAAAGGGCAGCGCGGTGCAAAAGAAAGCAATCAAGCATCCTGCGCTAACGCATGCAATTTGCATTAAGGCAAGATCCGGACAAGGGCCACACCCAAAGGGTGTTGTTATGCACGCAGGCGAACCCGATAATTAAATTACCGGCTGTTTACACAACTTGAGCCCGTGACCTTGGGGCCACACACGGAGACAGCTCAACCGATGCACCGAGGCTCCCCCTTTATTTCCCGGACAAGGAAAGCCATAAAGAGAATGAAAAAAATTTAACACAAAACAGGAAAGGCCTTGTATGAAAAACTTTGAGAAAACATTTTGCAACAAAAGTTTGATAACAAATAGTTCAAAACCCACCGAGCAAAGTTTCAAAAAAAAAATTATTTCCAATGTTGTTACCATAACTTATTTTAAACAGTTAAAATCGAGGTTTCTCAACACGGAGAGCTTTCCAGCACAGAGAAACAAAAGGGCAGCGCGGTGCAAAAGCAAACAATCAAGCATCCTGCGCTAACGCATGCAATTTGCATTAACGCAAGATCTGGACAAGGGCCACACCCAAAGGGTGGTGTTATGCACGCAGGCGAACCCGATAATTAAATTACCGGCTGTTTACACAACTTGAGCCCTTGACCTTGAGGCCACACACGGAGACAGCTCAACCGATGCACCGAGGCTCCCCCTTTATTTCCCCGTACAAGGAAAGCCATAAAGAGAATGAAAAAAATTTAACACAAAACAGGAAAGGCCTTGTATGAAAAACTTTGAGAAAACATTTTGCACAAAAGTTTGATAACAAATAGTTCAAAACCCACCGAGCAAAGTTTCAAAC
>JASCZI010181261.1:79804-104456 GCA_036250425.1 Stylosanthes scabra | reverse complement strand
CCAATGTTGTTACCATAACTTATTTTAAACAGTTAAAATCGAGGTTTCTCAACACGGAGAGCTTTCCAGCACAGAGAAACAAAAGGGCAGCGCGGTGCAAAAGCAAGCAATCAAGCATCCTACGCTAACGCAAGCAAACTGCATTAACGCAAGATCCGGACAAGGGCCACACCCAAAGGGTGGTGTTATGCACGCAGGCGAACCCGATAATTAAATTACCGGCTGTGTACACAACTTGAGCCTGTGACCTTGGGGCCACACACGGAGACAGCTCAACCGATGCACCGAGGCTCCCCCTTTATTTCCCCATACAAGGAAAGCCGTAAAGAGAATGAAAAACATTTAACACAAAACAGGAAAGGCCTTGTATGAAAAATTTTTACAAAACATTTTGCAACTAAAATATGATAACAAATATTTCAAAAACCACAAAGCAAAGTTTCAAAAAATAGAATCTGATTTGAAAATTGTACACTATTAAAAGAAAAACTTAAGAAATGATCATAAAAACTGTAATTATTTTGCTAAAAAAAACTGCTTCAAAGAAAAACACTGCGAAATGGTGAAAAACAATGTAAAAGCAGGAAAACAAATTAAAATTCTTTTGGAAGGATCTCATGAAGAAGTTACCAACACCTTGAAGGAGATTATAATCAAGGAAAAATAAAATTAGTGAAGAATGAAAAATATCCAGACAAAAAGAAAACAATAAACAATTATCCTAGAAATTATCTTCAAAAGGATCCTTTGTACATAGCTGGCTAATCACATCAAAATTATAGAAAATTCCAACCAATTATTTGTTCAGCAACAAGGGAGGAAAAAAAAAGAGAACTACCGGATTATTGTTAATTCAATATATGCAAAAACTTGGATGCTACTCTAAAACACAACCACCATTTCCAAGACTTAACCAATAAAAAGTATAAGCACATTAAAGAAATTTCAAGCCATACACACACCACAGAATATACAAAGAACAACTGTGGTGAAGAAATGGAAGAAAAGAAAATTTAATACGCAACGACCAGATTGAAATACATTCAGGCTTTATTTCGTTGAAAACTTGAAATGAAGTGAAAAAAAAAAACTAAGCAAGAGTAATTTTTCTCTATTGACCTATGATACTCACTTGCTACACTGGAATGGGAGACTATAAGGATAATTCTTCAGATTATGAAGATTGATATAGACTGATTGGTGATTTTAGGAAATTTTATTCTATTTGAGCTCGTCATGGAAAGGAGGGTAAGGGTAGAAGAACCAAATCTGATAATAGGTATGTTGTTGAATTTAATGGAAGTTAATATAAAATTAATTTATTTAAACGTAAGTTGGTTTTAACGTGGTTTTTCTTTAGTAATTTTCATAACAAAATAGATTGAAGTAACATAAATGTTGGATTGTGAAAAGTTGGAACAGAACGTACCTGTATAAGATGCCGCCAAGTACAGAACCAGGACGAACGAGAGAAAACAGGAGCCATACCCTCCACAAAGCTGCAGACATTGTAGTGAAATCTATGTCATTCATGGCATGATTTATCATAAATTAGAAAACAAAATAAAATAGTTTACTAAGAAGGATGATACCACATGAATGAAATCCAGAATGAAATACATCTTGAACAACTAAACAGCGAGACCAGACTAAAAGAAAGCGCTACCAAGTACATGGTGGCCCTTGGCTTTCCTCTGAACATTTAGTCTTGCCTCTGAGTTCATAGACTCTTCTGCATGTATGAAGACTCAAGTATTAGTATATAACAAACATTAATTAGCAGTAAATTTTAATAATCTCTACAGGTAAGTTACCTATGAACTTTCTTCATCCTAGCTCTAACTGTGATTCTGTGATGTATATCTACTGAACTTGGGTCAAGCTGGTTGCGATATCACCAATCCTTCTTCCTTTCCTTAACAATCTCAATGTATCTATGAAACCAGAAGTTCATATTAGTTCATTCCTTCTTTGAATTTTTTTAGTTATTTTTCCTTTTTTTAAGAACAAGATAAAGAATCTGAACCCAACCGATTGACTCTTTCTTTTCTACCATTCGAGACAGGGAAAGAATATTTAGGAACCAAATGTGACTTCATCAACCTAATGAGGACGTAATAGAGCTTATAGAGTGGGACATTCAATTAACTATCAGAGGCAGATAATCCATTGCTAAACTCACAAAACAAAAATAATCAACATAGCCTTCTACCAAAAATGAAAATTGTAGCAATATTGAAATCACAGATCCATATTTAAATTGAAACAAGATAATGAATCTCTATTATTGACACATAAGTATGAGCACTCAGGAATTTATGAATCAGTCATATCTTGGAGAAAAATGCTCCACCCCTAAATCCTCATCCCAGATAAAGATAGAATCATAAATAGATACAAAGGACCACCTTGAAATTAAAAAAAGTGAAGTTTGAATTCAAAATTTTTGAAGACGGAGGAGAACTTCCGGGTTAAAAGAAAAAGATAAAAAATAATGAGATACTTCTAAAAGTGAAATCTGGAAGCACCATGTAAGAAATATTTCTGCTATGTTCTCATCCTAAAAAAGATTTGAAACTGATAAGATTAAAGTTTCAAAAAAACCGGTCCATGGGTAAAAAAGGACAGCCGGATAACCAAGATCCGGGGAAGGGACTCACCCCACGCGTGTAATGTACACAGCCCAACCCGATGATTACTTCGGTGGCCGTTGACACCGTTTAATCCCATGACCTTGAAGTAACACGGAAACAACTCAGCCGTTGCTCCAAGACTCCCCCTTCATTCCCGTACACAGAAATCCTTAATGGAAATGAAAAACTTGTAAAACTAAACACTTTAGAAAGGTCAGTAATAAGCATTTTCAACAAAGAAAAACCTTGAAATGAAAAAAAGTGAAGTTTAAATACAAAATTTTTAAAGACGGAGAACTTCAAAGGTTAAAAGAAAAAACTTAAAAATAAATGAGATACATCTAGAATTGAAATCGGGAAAGGCCATGTAAGAAATATTTCTGCTATGTTGTTATCCTAACAAAGATTTGAAACTGATAAGATTAAAGTTTCAAAATAAACCGGTATAAGGGAAAAAAAAGGGCAGTTGGATGAAAAGGCAAGCATCCCGCGTTAACCAAGATCCGGGGAAGGGACTCACCCCAAGCGTGCAATGTACACAGCCCAACCAAATGATAAAATCAGTGGCTGTTCACACCGTTTAATCCCATGACCTTGAAGTAACACGGAAACAACTCAGAAAACCTTAATGGAAATGAAAAACTTGTAAAACTTTAGAAAGGTCAGTAATAAGTATCTTCAACAAAGAAAAACCTTGAAATGAAAAAAAGTGAAGTTTGAATACAAAGTTTTTAAAGACAGGTGAACTTTCGAGTTAAAAGAAAAACCTTAAAAATAATGAGATACTTCAAAAAGTGAAATCAGGAAACGCCATGTAAGAAATATTTCTGCTATGTTGTTACCATACAACAAAATCAAGATTCAAAACCATGGTTAAGTGGGATCAAATTAAAGACCACAACTTTTTGTGCTTGAAGATCAGTGTAGTTATGTTTGGTTTCAATTTTTGTAATTCAGCATGGACTGGCTTTCAAAATCACCAAAAATTAACAAACATTTAAATGCATATGCAAGTAAGAATATGGTTGGAAAAGTAGGAACAGAAGTGAAAACATTGTACCATAACAGAATGGTTTTCTTACTTTTTACCAGAAATTGTTAGCATTTTTTAAATGATTATTTCACTATATTCTGTATTAACAATCAAGCACAGTTTAAGAACTGAATTCACACTTATTTGCAGTTCATTGGTCCCTTCCCATTCAGCTCAAGCCTTGAGAAAACAAGGTGGGATGCCTGATGTGCATATATCTGTAAACATTGAAAGGGAAAAGATCTTTTAGAATGTATTTACAATAATAATGTTTTAAAATGGATCTTAATCGAGAAAAGGAACTCTGAAGAAAAAAAGAGGGTTGTACAAGGTGGTTATCATAACAAAGATTTAAACTGTTAAAATTGAAGTTTTAAAATAATTATTCAGAAAATAGAAAGGTCAGTAATAAGTATTTTCAACAAAGAAACACCTTGAAATGAAAAAAAAGTGAAGTTTGAATACAAAATTTTTAAAGATGGGAGAGCTTCCGGGTTAAAAGAAAAACCTTAAAAATAATGAGACTTCTAAAACTGAAATCAGGAAACGCCAAGTAAGAAATATTTCAGCTATGTTGTTATCCTAACGAAGATTTGAAACTGATAAGATTAAAGTTTAAAAAAAAACAGTACAAGGGAAAAAAGGGCAGCCGGATAACAAGGCAAGCATCCCGCGTTAACCAAGATAAGGGGAAGGGAATCACCCCACGCGTGCAATGTACACAGCCCAACCCGATAATTAAATCAGTGGGTGGCTGTTCACACGGTTTAATCCCGTGACCCTGAAGTAACACGGAAACAACTCAGCCGTTGCTCCAAAACTCCCCCCACCATTCCCGTACACAAAAAACGTTAATGAAAATGAAAAAGTTGTAAAATTAGAAAACATAGAAAGGTCAGTAATAAGTATTTTCAACAAAGAAACACCTTGAAATGAAAAAATGTGAAGTTTGAATACAAAATTTTTAAAGATGGGAGAACTTTCGGGATAAAAGGAAAACCTTAGAAATAATGAGATACTTCTAAAACTGAAATCAGGAAAAGCCATAACAGAATGGTTTTCTTACTTTTCACCAGAAATTGTTTGCGATTTTTTTAAATGATTATTTCACCACATTCTGTATTCACAATCAAGCACAGTTTAAGAATTGAATTCACACTTATCTGCAGTTCATTGGTCCCTTCACATTCAGCTCAAGCCTTGACAAAACAAGGCGGGATGCCTGATGTGCATATCTGTTAACATTGATAGGGAAAAGATCTTGTAAAATGTATTTTGATAATGATGTTTTAAAAAAGGATCCTAATCAAGAAAAGGAACTCGGAAGGAAAAAAAAAAAGAGAGTTATGCAAAGTGGTTATCATAACAAAGATTTTAAACTGTTAAAATTGAAGTTTTAAAATAATTATTCAGAAAATAGAAAGGTCAGTAATAAGTATTATCAACAAAGAAAAACCTTGAAATGAAAAAAAGTGAAGTTTTAATAAAAAAATTTTAAAGATGGGAGAACTTTCGGGTTAAAAGAAAACACTTCACTATAATGAGATTCTTCTAAAACTGAAATCAGGAAATGCCATGTAAGGAATATTTCTGCTATGTTGTTATCCTAACAAAGATTTGAAACTGATAAGATTGAAGTTTCAAAAAAACCGGTACCAGGGGAAAAAGGGCATCCGGATGACAAGGCAAGCATCCCGCGTTAACCAAGATCCGGGGAAGGGACTCACCCCAAGCGTGCTATGTACACAGCAGAACCCGATGATTAATCAGTGGCTGTTCACACGGTTTAATCCCGTGACCTTGAAGTAACACGGAAACAACTCAGTCGTTGCTCCAAGACTCCCCCATCATTCGCGTACACAAAAAACGTTGATGAAAATGGAAAACTTGTAAAACTTAAAAAGGTCAGTAATAAGTATTTTCATCAAAGAAACACCTTGAAATGAAAAAAAGTGAAGTTTGATTACAAAATTTTTAAAGACGGAGAAATTCCAGGATAAAAGAAAAAACCACAAAATAATGAGATACTTCTAAAATTGAAATCAGGAAAAGCCATGTAAGAAATATTTCTGCTATGTTGTTACCATACAACAAAATCAAGATTCAAAAGCATGGGTAAGCGGGATCAAATTAAAGACCACAACTTTTTGTGCTTGAAGATCAGTGTAGTTATGTTTGGCGTCAATTTTGTAATTCAGCATGGACTGGCTTTCAAAATCACCAAAAATTAACACACATTTAAACGCATATGCAAGTAAGAATATGGTTGGAAAAGTAGGAACAGAAGTGAAAACATTGTACCATAACAGAATGATTTTCATACTTTTTAACAGAAACTGTTAGCATTTTTTAAATGATCATTTCACTATATTCTGTATTCACAATCAAGCACAGTTCAAGAATTGAATTCACACTTATCTGCAGTTCATTGCTCCCTTCCCATTCAACTCAAGCCTTGAGAAAACAAGGCGGGATGCCTGATGTGCATATCTGTAAACATTGATAGGGAAAAGATATTGTAAAATGAATTTACAATAATGATGTTTTAAAAAGGATCTTAATCGAGAAATGGAACTGAAGAAAAAAAAGAGAGTTGTGCAAGGTGGTTATCATAACAAAGATTTTAAACTGTTAAAATTGAAGTTTTAAAATAAGTACCTAGAGTAATTTGTTCCATCATGAATATCTCCAAAAAAATGTTATTATAGACAAAAGGAAAAATAATGCTGCATGTGTAGTGAAAATAATAAAAGTGAAAAAACAGGACATACGAAAAGGAAAATGCCAGCTCAACTCAATTACATAACTTACCGGTATTAGCTTGTGAGGGATCAGTACACCATCAGAACCAATAAATGCACCACCATTTATTCCCTCATCTGGTAATATTTCACCTGCAACCATTAAAAAAAAGGTCAAGCAATCAATGACCATTTACAAAGTGTACTTATAAATAAAAACTATAGAAGACAGCTTAAGTAATTTACCAAACTTAACAGGAGGCGCAGCTACTGCCCCTTTAAGAAGCAATGTCAGCTGAATAATAGGAAATGAGTCAGAGGAAAGCATTGAAGAAAGTAAGCCATCCAGGTTAAAGCACTATGGATCCCAACAGCTCCTTAAAAAAAATAAGCTTGCATATTCAAGTCCATATAGAATACTTGATAGACAGTGAAACTCACACAAAAAAAGAAGAAACAGTAGAAAGAAGAAATACAAGTTTTACGAAATAAAAACCTTGGTCAAGAATAGATCATTAAAAGTTCTTCCCTTCTCCTTCAGTTTTACTTCATCAAGTGAGCCGCTGCATATAATTGGACATTTTGAAGAAAGAATGAGTAATGTAAGTGATGGCAAGAAGATACGCATAGATAACAGTAAAATCTCAAAACAAAAAAATTATCACCCCTGACCCTTCCTTGGAAGATCAGGAACAAAAGATATTTTTCATTTTCAATACAGACCTCAGTTCTTGATTTATATCACTCAATTTCCTTGTTGCGCTTCGGTACTCCTTCTCAAGAAGTGGAATGATCAATGGAACCTTATTTATATACCTAGTAAATCATCCTTAAGGAATTAAACATAAAATACCAAAAGTATCATAGTATCCTTGAAACTCCGCAAATAAAAAGAATTCAAAATTTATACAAACCTCTGTTTTAGCAGTTCTTCTAAAAACAACCTAAGTTTGCTCACACCTATCCTATTTCTTTCTTGTTTTGATAATGACCTTCCCAGTTTCTCCTCCAAAGATGAAACATCCTCTATCTCTCCAAAGCATATGGCCTGCAATGACAAGTACACTTAAATAGATCAAGGAAAGGCAACTCGTGGTATTCATGCTCCAAGATGAAAGGAAACAATTTGAGTTGAGCTAATTAACAGCATACTTGACAACCAGAATTTATAATAATAATTAAGGAACCTAAAGTTAAGAAGCAATGAAGCATAAGAACCCTAAAAAATCATACTGAAAACATAAAGAAAATTATGTTGAGCACCAAATTGCTTAAATATCAAGCTTTCAAACTAAAAGAGAAAACAGAGGCAATTGATTAATTAATTAAATAATGTAAGGGCTTAACCTGTTTCAATTCATCATTGGACATGTATACAGAATCACTTCCAGAGCCAACTCTTCCAGATGGCACAGATTTGAAGAATGGGGAGTCACCCAGAAAGCAGGCATCGAGGTTACTTGGTTCTTGGTCTTTTTATATTACTTCCTACAATATATAGATATGGCATGAAAGATTGAGGGCATTCAGCAACAACAACTTCTTCAACTACATCATATTGAAGTTTTCCAAATAATCGAGAAAGGGAACTCTGTAGAAAAAAGATAGTTGTGCAAGTTGGTTATCAAAACAAAGATTTTAAACCCTTAAAATTCAAGTCCCAAAAAAAAAAAAAAAAACCCTTAAGATTGAAGTTTTAAAATAATTATTCAGAAAATAGAGAACTTTCCAGTAGATAGAAAACCTTTTCTTAGTCGACTGGAACCAGATTGCAAAATGGTTTAACAAAAAAATTTAAAAAATTAAGTTAAAAGATTTGGGTGACTAATAACATAAAAAAATTATAATAATTCTATGTGAACAAGTGGTTTTGACCAACCAAGTGCAACCAAGTGATTTATTTCTATGCTAAATAGAAAACTATTTCGGTGTCAAATAGAACTTTTTTATATTATTTTACACCGAAATAATATTCTATTTAGTATAGAAATAAATCACTTGGTTGCACTTGATTGGCCAAAACCACTTGTTCAAATAGCATTACCCAAAAAATTTAAAAGAACAAAAAAAAGGGATGAGTTTCTAAATCAAATTTCATAATTTCAAACTTATTGGAACTTTTAGTTTCAAGAACCAATTTAGAGATTTCTTCTCACCTTTATGTTTTGAAATTTCTTCTTCCTTTTTCCTCCACTGGAAACTCTCTCAAATTCCACTAACCTAATCAACCTCAAAGTCGATTACCCAAAATAAATAGAATCATACAGACATAATTCTTTTTAAAAAAAAAAATTTAAAATTGATTTACATATATGCAAGATAACATACGTATTTATCGTCTGAAAAGACACACAGAAAAGTCCAATTTCAATTTCGCAATGCAAGCACAAATCCAAGAACCAAAGCATCAACAATTATAGAATGCAGATAGATTGAAGCTACATTACATATCAATTTTGCATTCAGAGAACACATCCAAGAACATGAAAAGCATCAATTTTGAGAAATTAGGGCATTTAATTAAGAAAGAAATAATTTACCAGATCTGACATCTTGATGAGACCTTGGAGCCTTGAATCGCGGTTGATGTTGAATCGATGGGAGGTGATGCGACAGTGCCATGGAAGGTTATCTGACATCTGCGTCTCGGACATGAGCCTGTTGCATAAGGAGAAGAGGTGAAAGAGTTGTTGAGTTAAATTGAAACGACTGAGGGGGTTGGAATCGCTGAATTGAAGAGTAGAAAGAAAAAGATAGAAGATGATAAAAGAAGAAACCCTAACTGTACCGGCAGAAGCAGAAGAAACCCTAACTGTGGATGTCGCTTGGAGAGGCATGTGTGAGATTGTGAGACTGCGTTCTGCGTGAGGAGAAGAGGTGCTTGATCTTGACGTTTCGGACATGAGGTTCTTGCATAAGGAGAAGAGGTGAAAGAGTTGTTGACTTTTTTCATGAAGCCTTTGGCTTGAATTGAAGAAGAGTAGAAAGAAAAAGATAGAAGATGATAAAAGAAGAAACCATGAGGGGTAAGGGGGTCGGAATCGCGTGAATTGAAGAGTAGAAAGAAAAAGATAGGAGATGATAAAAGAAGAGTGGAGAGGCGCGCCGTGACGGTACCGGCAGAAGCAGAAGAAGCCAGTTGTTGCTTTTCTTTGTTTCTTCGCTGGACGCCGGGAATGGAGAAAAGCCGAAAAGGAGAGTGGAGAGCCGCGCCGGATGTGTGACATTCTGACTTCTGAGTTCCGAGAGTGAGTGAGAGTGAGAGTGAGAATGAGAATGAGTCTGCTTTAGGAGAGAGGGGTATTTAAGTACAAGACGCAGTGTGGTGGAGTCTAGAGTGAGTGTGAGAGGGTGTGGGGTGCACAGTGCGTGTTATTCACGCAGTGTATTAATTTAAAAAAATACAATTTTATAAACAATATCAATTATT
Organism: Stylosanthes scabra; assembly: GCA_036250425.1. NCBI lineage: Eukaryota > Viridiplantae > Streptophyta > Magnoliopsida > Fabales > Fabaceae > Stylosanthes > Stylosanthes scabra. The sequence continues at coordinate 94,619 of JASCZI010181261.1, read as the reverse complement.
TAAAAAATAAAAATAAAAATTAACAATAAAATTATGATAGCAATATCAGCTAATAAGAATTAACAATAAAAGCTTAAACAATGACTACAACACAACAGAAGAAAATTTTAAAAAAAAAAAATGATGTCAAAGAGAGCATTGCCAATATGCCATAAATATATATTGATCAGGAAAAATATTAGTGTTAAAATAGTATAAAAGATATACGTATAACATAATAATTATAAATAAAATAATAAATTTAAAAATAAAGGTTTGCAGAAAAACGACAAATATTAATTAAAATGCAGACAAAGATAAGTCAGTCTTCACATTATATTTTGATAAAAAGAATAGATAAATCCATTTTTTTAATACTTAGTCTTTATTCTTATTTAATATTTAATATACCTGAAAATTTTTAAATTTGCTGAATCTCTTCTAACTCCCCGCATAAGAAAATGGGATCATTTCTCTGAAAGCAAAAGATTAGGTGAACAAAAGTGAGCAACCTTAACTGCGGAATTGACCAAGGGACTAACATGACTAACATAAATTTTGGAGAGACGGATTTAGACCAGTGACCATTTGAAGTAATTTTACTACAAACATCAATAGTTCATAATTAATTTAGCAAACAACCCTATCCCCCAGCAGAAGACCCCTGTTCAACCCAGGTTCTTGATATTAGGAGTAGAAGTATTTGAAGTGCACACAATAAAACAGATGAAAAAATGGAGAAATATATATCACAAACGATGTGCACGGTACCTCTACTATCAAACACTATCAGTAAATGATGTGCACCTTAACAAAAATGGAACCCCACAAAAAGGAACATACAATAAGCATAACTGAAAATACAGCAAAGCATTTTAAATTAGGAAGCAACAAACTGAGGAAGATGGCGCCACATGGCCATAATTTATGTCTGATTCCGAAATTATCTCATTGTTTGATAATAATAATATTAACAATAAGAATATATCTAAACATATAAACAACTAGTGCTGAAAAAATGATAGGTTTTTCTTCGTAAACTGAGGAAGATGTAACAAACCAATTGATATCAGTGGAAGATGGTAGCCCTTAGGAGTACACAAAGGATTTGGCAAAGAAAAAACATTGCAGAAATACGTTAAGCTTGAGAATAAATATATAAATTCTGGCTGTGTCCACAGCTCGAACCCTAGAAATCGAGGTCACACGGAGACAACTGAGGGTATGGGGAAGGGCCGCAACCCAACCCGTGACCTTGAGGTCACACGGAGACAACTCAACCGTTGCTCCAAGGCTGTCCCCACTTTACTGTACAAAGAAAACCTTGATAAAAGTGGCCTCAAATCAAGACAAAAGACTGAGTATAAAATGGCCTTTTCTGATTGTTAGTTTCAGAACAAGTATTTTCCAAAAAAAGATTGAAATAAAAGTTTCCAAAAAGAAATCGTGAAAATTGAAAAATTCTCCAATCAAAGATGGTACTACTGAAAATACCGTACATATTTTGAAATTAAAAACATGGAAAGTTCGAAAAGCGCGGAGTTTTGTGATTGTTAGTTTCAGAACAAGTATTTCTCGAAAAACAAAATTGATGATTTGGAATAAAATTTCAATAAATTATTATAAATAAAAAAAAGGAAAACGGAGCTTTGGAGATTGAAAAGGCATGAAAGGACATGGAAATTTTCAAATTCAAAATAAAGGACTGATTTTTGAAATTTTTAACTTTAAAACAAAAATAGCTTCATTTAACAAGGAAAATAAAGATTTAAAAAATTAAAATAAAACAAAAGCATTAAGAAAAGGAAAGGTTACCTGACGAAGATGACTATCTTTGGGGAGAAAGCTTCCAATCCTTTTCCATAAACTTCACAAGTAGAGAAGTGAATGAGCCTCTCGTCATTCTCAGAGCAGTACTTCACCTGAAACACAAAACAACAAATCAAAATCACACATCTCATTCAGCCCTGACTCAAATATTTGTTCTTTAATTATTCACATTTTGACCTAATCATACAAAGAAAACGTACCACATAGAGCGATGAAGTGGCTGTAAATTGTCTCAAGGGGACGGGTATTGTAATCGGCAAAATTGCAGGGGTGCAAATTGCAGATAGATTTATCGTCTGAAAAGCACGCAGAAGTTCAATTTCAATTTCGCAATGCAAGCACAAATCACAAAAACGTCAACAATTATAGAACGCCACTAGATTTGAGCTAAATTACACATCAATTTCGCATTCAGAGAGCATCTCCAAGAACATGAAAAGCTCCAATTTTGAGAAAATCACAGCATTTATTTAAGAAATAAACTACCAGATCTGACATCTTGATGAGACCTTCGAGCCTTGAATCGGCAAAATGGTTTTAAAAAGAAAAGAATAAGTTAAAAGATTTGAGTTTCTAAATCAAATTTCGGAAAATTGAAAACAAAGGCCAATAATGCTCTGAAACCAAGGAAAGGGAAATTTTCGACCATAGAAGTTAAGAAAGAGATCATGAAAATAACCATAGCATTCGACGCAAGTAGCTTAAATATATAAGAAGTACATAGTTTCAAGGGAAAAAGCTACTTACAGTAACATCTGTAAAAGGAGTCCCATCTCCTTCCTTTCCCATGCGAGCTGCTACCTTCCCCATGATACACTCGATAAGCTGACCAATAGTCATACAAGAAGGAATAGCATGTGGATTGACAGTAATATCGGGGGAGATGCCTTCAATGGTCCAGGGCATGTCTTCTTGTGTGTAAGTCATACCAACTGTCCCCTTCTGACCATGTCTACTACTGAATTTATCACCAATCTGTGGTATCTGAACAGATCTCACCCTCACTTTCACAAATCTTAATCCATCAGCATTTGTTGTCAGCAGAACCTGCAAAAGCCAGCATGCCAATATTTAGGATTTTAGCATAATAATAAGGCCTAATAGTATAAACTATTTTTTCGTTTTAGTTACAAGAGCAAAAAGAAAGAAAATGAGCAAATACTAGCCACCAGCCTTGGCTGCAGCAAAGCTACATATAAATTCTGTTTTAATACATAGTGATACTAATTTAAATCTTCTTATTATTCAGATAAATATGCATATATTAATTAAATATTAAATACTTTGTAGAATAATATCTCTATTTAGTTATGTGATTGTGTTAAATTTTCCTACTAAATCATTCATCATTTTTTCATGTATTAGAGACGTTTTAGGATAATATATAAAAAAATTGTATAAGTTCATTAGTTTATCTTATCATGCTGTTTAGCTCTAATACCATTGCTCGAACTCAATCTATAATTCATAAAATGTGATAAACAAATGATTTAGAAGAACTTACTTGATCAACAATACCAGTTTCACTATGGCGTAAACTTATGCTGTGATCACGTCTTGTGTAACGTGCAGATTGTCCATGTGCCTCTTCCTGAGATATTGGGGTAGTCCTTCCAATAATAACATCCTCAACGGATACGCGCGTGCCCTATAATACAGCATTGTAATACAGCCCTATCTGGACGACCAAAATCTTCTTTGACAAGGGTTCCCATCTTCTTCTCTTCGTCTCTGTAAAGTTAACGCATCGATGAAATTGCAGCCAGATTTCAATTGAAACACGCAAAAGTTCAATTTCAATTTCAATTTCGCAATGCAAGCACAAATCCAAGAATATGAAAAGCTTCAATTTTGATAAATATTAAGAAATAAGTTACCTGATCCGACATATTGATGAGACCTACGAGCCTTGAAGGTGGAAGGTGATGCGACCGTGCCATGGAAGGTGCTTGATCTTGTCGTTGTAATCGTCCAATGCGAGAACCTTAAGGTGGGACGCTGAACCCTCCCGCAACGATGATGAAGATGGTTAATGGCTCTGTTGTTGCTTTTCTTTGTTTCTTTGGAGAATGAAGGAAGGGATTTCAGTGTGAGAGTGGGAGTGAGAATTACTGTGAGAGTGAGAATGAAAGACTGAAAGACCGTTGTGAGAGTGAGAGTGACTGCGTCATATTCACGGTGCGTGTTATTGACGGTGGATGGAGGGGTATTCCGTATTCATAACTAGTATTTTATTATTTATATTATTTATTATTAGAATAATTACAACACAGAAGAGTACCAATATTATCCTAAAGGTTTTAAAAATCGAAAAGAAAAATATTTTATAAACGTTAAAGATGCCACCAATTATTAAAAATATAAAATATATACTTTTCTCATATACAAAACATGATAAAAAGTATTTTAAATAAATACTTTTAACAAATTTTTAAATAATATAGAAAAAAATTTTCTACTAACAAAATTAAGAGTATTCTTGTTAACTTTTGACTTTTGAAGATTCAAGGAAAAATATGAATGATTTATTTAAATATATTATTTTGTTTATACATTCTTATTAATTTATAGGTTATAGTTTATTTTTTAATAATTTAAATTTATGAATTATCAAAGTAAATTGTCAAAAATTTTATATATGTATTAATTACATAATATATATAGGAAAAATATTTGAGATTCTCGATATTTTTGGCTCATAAATTACCATCTTTTTTCTTTTAGGGTCTAAACATATTATGCCCGTATTCTCATTTCATCGAAACAATTTCACCATGTTTTTTTTTTCCGAATCGGTTCAAAAAATGGGAATCTCATTATTTTCAGATCATAAATTACCATCTTTTTTCAAATAGGGTGTGAACATATCACGCCCTATAATCATTTCATCGAAGAACCTTTACTTTTTTTCTCAAGTCTGGTTCAAATATGAAAATCTCGATATTTTCGGATCACAAATCATCGAAGCAACTATCCAATTTTCGAATACGGTCTAAACATATCACGTCTCTATTCTCATCTCATTGAAGCAACTTTACCATCATTTTTTCGAATCGGGTCAAAAAATAGGAATCTTGATATTTTCGGGTCATAATTTACCACCTTTTTTCGAGTAGGGTCTGAACATAACACGCTCCTATTCTCATTTCATCGAAGCAACTTTACCTTCTTTTTTTTTTCAAATCGAGTTCCAAAATTGGAATCTTGATATTTTTGGGTCATAAATTATCGAAACAACTATACCAACTTTTTTCGAATAAGGTTTGAATATATCACGCCCTTATTCTCATTACATCGAAACAACTTTACCATATCATTTTCGAATCGGGTCCAAAACTAGGAATCTCGATCTTTTCAGGTCAGAAGTTTTCGAAACAACCGTACCATCTTTTTTCGAATCGAGTCTTAACATATCACGCCCCTATTCTCATTTCAAGCAACTTTACCATTTTATTTTCGAATTAGGACAAAAAATGGGAATCTCGATATGTTCGGGTCAGAAAACATCAAAGCAACTGTACCATCATTTTTCGAATAAGGTCTGAGTATATCACGCCCTTATTCTGATTTCATCGAAGCAACTTTATCAACTTTTTTTTCAAATCAGGTCCGAAAATGGAATGGGAATCTCGACATTTTCGGGTTATAAATCATTGAAGTAACTTTACCATCTTTTTAAGAATAAGTTCTGAAGATATCACGCTTCTACTCTCATTTCATCAAACTAACTCTAGCATCCTTTTTTTAAAAAAAAATCAGGTCCAAAAAAGGGAATCTCGACATTTTTTTGTTATAAATCATCTAAGCAACTTTACCATAGTTTTACGAATCGAGTCCGAACATATCGCACCCCTATTCTCATTTCAACCAACTTTACCTTTTTATTTTCAATCAAGTCAAAGAAAAAGGCAATCTCGATATGTTCGGGTCATAAATCATCGAAGTAAATATATTATTTTTTTGCGAATAGTGTCTGAACATGTTACGCTCCAATTCTAATTTTATCAAAGCAACTTTATCATTTTCTTTTCAAATCAAGTCCGAAAATGGGAATCTCGACATTTCTCGATCATAAATTATCAAAGCAACTTTACCAACTTTTTTGAATAGATTCTCAATATATCACAGCACTCTTCTCATTTCATCGAAGCAACTTTACTATCTTTTTTTCTAATAGGGTTCAAAAATGGAAATCTCAATGTTTTATAGGGTCTAAACATATCACGCTCCTATTCTCATTTCATCTAATCAACTTTCCCATTTTTTTTAATCGGGTCCAAAAATAGGAATCATGATATTTTACAAGGTCTGAACATATCACGCCCCTGTTCTCATTTCATCGAATTACTATTTCGTCTTTTTTCGAATAGGGTATGAACATATCACGCCCCTATTCTCATTTCATCGAAGCAACTTGACCATCTTTTTTTTTTCAAATCGGATCCAAAAAATGGGAATCACGACATTTTCGAGTCTTATATTATCGAAGCAATTTTACCAACTTTTTTCGAATAGGATCTGAACATATCTCACCCCTATTCTCATTTTATCGAAGCAATTTGGCCATATATTTTTTTTTTCAAATTGGGTCCGAAAATGAGAATCTGGATATTTTCGGGTCATAAATCATCGAATCAACTTTACCATCTTTTTTCGAACAAGGTCTGAACACATCACGCTCCTATTCTTATTTCATCGAAGAAACTTTACCATCTTTTTTTTTTGAATCGGGTCCGAAAATGAGAATCTCGATATTTTTAGGTCATAAATCGTTGAAGAAATTTTACCATCTTTTTTCAAATAGGGTTTGAACATATGACACCCGTATTCCCATTTTATACAAGCAAGTTTATCATCTTTTTTTCTCGAATCGGTTCCAAAAAAGGGGATCTCGATATTTTTGCGTAATAACTCATCTAAGAAATTATATCACCTTTTTTCAAATAGGGCTAAACATATAACGCCCTTATTCTCATTTCATCGAAGCAACTTGATCATCTTTTATTTTGAATCGAGTCATGAATCATCAAAACAACTATACTATCCTTTTTTGAATATGATCTAAACATATCACGCCCCTATTCTCATTTAATCGAAGCAACTTTACCATCTTTTTTTACTAATTGGTCCATCTTTTCTCGAATAGGGTCTGAACAAATCATGACCCTACTCTAATTTCATTGTAGCAACTTTACCATCTTTTTTCATATAGGGTCCGAACATATCACGCCACTTTTCTTATTTCATCTAAGCAGCTTTACCATTTTTTTTTTCAAATTAGGTCATATATCATCGAAGGAACTATACTATATTTTTTTTGAATTGGGTCTAAACATATCACTCCCGATTCTCATTTCATCAAAACAACTTTACCACCTTTTTTTCGAATCGGGTCCAAAAATGGAAATCTAAATATTTTCGGATCATATATTATCGAATCAACTATACCATCTTTTTTAATAGGGTCTGAACATATCATGCCCTTATTCTCATTTCATCGAAGCAACTATACCATCTTTTTTCGTATAGGGTCTGAACTTATCACGCCCCTATTCTCATTTTACCGAAGCAACTTTACCATCTTTTTTTTTCAAATCGAGTTCAAAAATGGGAATCTCGATATTTTCGGGTGATAAATCATCGAAGCAGCTATACCTTCTTTTTTCGAACAGGGTTTGAGCATATCACACCCCTTTTCTAATTTCATCTAAGCAACTTTACAATATATTTTTTTTCGAATCAGGTCATAAATCATCGAACGAACTATACCATCTTTTTTCGAATAGGATCTATACATATCACGCCCCTATTTACATTTCATCGAAGCAAATTTACCCCGCTTTTTTCGAATTGGGTCATAATTCATTAAAAGCAACTATACAAATTTTTTTGAATCGGGTCTGATCATCACACCCCTATTATCATCTCATCGAAGCAATTATGGCATCTTTTTTATCTCTAATCGGGACCAAAAATAGGAACATCGATACTTTTGAGCCTTAAATAAGGAAAATAACTATATCATCTTTTTTCGAATAAGGTCTGAACATATCATGCCCTTGTTTTAATTTCATCGAAGCAATTTTACCATCTTTCGAAACGGGTCATAAATCATCGAAGCAACTATTTCGTCTTTTTCCGAATAAGGTCTGAACTTATCACGACCCTATTCTCATTTCATCGAAGAAAGTTTGCCATCTTTATTTTTAATCGGGTCCACAAATGTGAATCTTAATACTTTCGGGTCATAAATCATCGAGGGAACTATACCATCTTTTTTCAAATACGGTTTAAACATATTAGGACTCTATTCTCATTTTATCGGAACAAATTTACCATCTTTTCTTCGAATCGGGTCATAATTTATAGAAGCAACTATACCGTCTTTTTTCGAATATAGTCTAAACATATCACGTCGCTATTCTCATTTCCTCCAAGAAACTTTATCATCTTTTTTCCGAATCGGGTCATAAATCGTCGATGCAATTATACCATCTTTTTTTTTTCAAATCAGGTCCAAAAAGGAAATTTCGGTATTTTTGGGATCATAAATTATCGAAGCAACTATATCATATTTATTCTTATCGGGTTTAAACATATCACGCTCAGATTCTCATTTCAACGAAGCAACTAAACCACTTTTTTCTCTAATCGAGTACAAAAATGGGAATCTTGATATTTTTTAGTCATAAATATTGGAAGCTATACCATCTTTTTTCGAATAGGGTTTAAACATATCACGTTCCAATTCTCATTTCATTGAAGTAACTTTAGAAAATTTTTTTCCAATCGTGTCAGAAAATGGGAATCTCGATTTTTTTTAGACAAAAATCACCCAACCAACTTTACCATTTTTTTTTCCAACAGGGTCTGAACATATCACGCCTCTATTCTCATTTCTTCGAAGCAAATTTACCATTTTTTTGGATCGGGTACGAAAATCGGAATCTCAATATTTTGGGTAATAAATCTTCGAAGCAACTTTACCATTTTTTCCGAATAGGATCTGAACGTATCACGCCCCTATTCTCATTTATTGAAGCAACTTTACCCTTTTTTTTTCGAATTGATTCCAAAAATAGGAATCTCAATATTTTATAGGGTCTTAACATATCACGCTCATGTTCTCATTTCATCGAATCACTATACCGTCTTTTTTCAGATAGGGTCTGAGAATATCACGCACCTATTCTCATTTCATCGAAACAACTTTATGATCTTTTTTTTCTTTCAAATTGGGTCAGAAAAATGGAAATGTTGATATTTTCAGGTCTTAAATCATATAAGCAACTTTACCAACTTTTTTCGAATAGGATATGAGCATATCACACATGATTCTCATTTAATGGAAACCACTTTAGCATCTTTTTTTTTCCAAATCGGATTCAAAAATGAAAATCTCGATATTTTATAATGTCTGAACATATCACACTCCGATTCTCATTTTATCGAACCAACTATACCATCTTTTTTCGAATCGGTTCCGTAAATTGGAATCTTGATATTTTCGGGTCATAAATCATCAAAGCAACTTTACCATCTTATTTCGAATAGGATCTAAACATATCACGCCCACTAATATCATTTTATCAAAGCAACTTTTCCAATTTTTTTCCGAATAGGGTCCAAAAAATAGGAATCTCTATATTTAATAGGGTCTGAATATATGATGCCTATATTCTCATTTCAAGCAACTTTACCATTTTATTTTCGAATCGAGTAAAAAATGGGAATCTTGATATGTTCGGATAATACATCATCAAAGTAACTATACCATCATTTTTCGAATAGGGCGTGAACATGTCACACCCCTATTCTCTTTTCATCAAACCAACTTTACCATCTTTTTTTTTTCAAATCAAGTCCGAAAATGGGAATCTCGATATTTTTAGGTCATTAATCATTGAAGCAACTTTACCATCTTTTTTCGAATAGGGTCTGAACATATTACACCCCTACTCTCATTTCATCGAAGCAACCTTTTTTTCCGAATCGGGTCCAGAAATGGGAATCTCAATATTTTCAGGTCATAAATCATCGAAGCAACTAGACCATTTTTTTTCGAATAGGGTGTGAACATATCACGTCCCTATTCTCATTTCATCGAAGCAACTTTACCTACCTTTTTTTCGAATCGGGTCCAAAAATAGGAATCCCAATATTCTCGGGTCATAAATCATCGAAGCAACTTTACCATCTTTTTTTTCGAATCCGGTCCAAAAATGGGATCTCAATATTTTTGGGTCATAAATCATCGAAGCAACTTTACCAACTTTTTTCGAATAGGGTCTGAACATATCACGCCTCTATTCTCATTTCATCGAAGCAACTTTACCATTTTTTTTTCCGAATGAGGTTCGAAAATGGGAATCTCAATATTTTCGGGTCATAAAAACTACGTTTACCACTGTTCATCCTCCTCTTTTATCCGGGCTTGGAACCGGCTATGTAAGAACCTTGGCAAGAAAGTTTTACATAGGCAGAGTTATGAATGACATGGATACCATGCTTCATAACATCTCCAATATTTGGATATCTAGCATTGCTTTTAATATGTTCAAAAGAGTCATGAAAATCCAGTTCTACCATGCTCATAAGATCGTTATTAACAAAAATTATTCTAACCACATTCATATCCAACCCTATCTTAATAGTTATAGACTCACCCCAAAATTGTTTAAAAATTCAATTGTGAAAACAGCATTTTTTTTTTTATAAATTAACACAATTTTTTCTTCAAAGAGCAAAACTTTTTTATTTAATATGCACACCAAATGAGCAATGAGAAATCATAACAGAAGCATATGGACCAAACAAAATTTTTCTATAATTAAGCTTTTGAAAAGAAATCATGGGTCAAATACTACAATAACTTGGGGATGGCGTGGATCAATCTTTTTTGTATCTTGAATCCTGAAGAGGAAAAAACAAAGCACCAGAAGGTATTCTGTCGGAAGAATTGTTTCAGTTAGTTGAGTTATAACCTACAAACCGGGCATTTTAAGACATGATTGCAACTGCAGTATTGTAAAATATAAACAGTCTTGGATCATTTAATGAGAGAGTGGGGTGGTGAATAATACCAGAAATACTTTTTTGCATTGATAGGCTAATGATACAAGGGCTGCAAGTTCCACCTGTTCATAAGTAGCATGTCATACAAAGAGATTTAATAAAATTAGCAACATTGGTTTTTTACATTGAAAAAAGAAATTCATTACTTATTGACAATCATTAATCTACTTATTGCAATAAAACAAGCGAACAACACAACAAACAACTTACTTGGGGAAAAAAATAACATGAGACGCCAGAGCAAATTCATTATGCCGACTAAAATTAACAATATGGCTATTGCATATGCTAACTTGCAGAAAGAAGTAGACTAGACATTAAAAAACATAAGCACACAGACAACTGCGCGACACAAAACAGTAAGCCAGTGATTATACTAGGCACAATTTCTATCTTTATAAAGAAAAAAGTTAACACGAAAATGAAATCCAAAAGATTATCTGATTATCAATTATGCCTATCATGAGTTCCATCCGTATAAACTACCAAATTGGTTTGGCAGCTTAGCCAAATTGATTAAACTACAAGCAACCTAACACTGAAAAAGATTTCAAACTTACAGCTTGAGCTGCTTCATCTATAATCACAACATCAAAGCTGTGGTTTAGTTTACGGAAGATATGCGAAGTTGCGAACCACTAAAACTAAGAGTAGAGAAAATCTGTCATGCACATAGAAAATTCTGTGAAATCCACATTGATACTTTCAGAGTCTAGAACACAAAAACATCTATATCTCCCTACAATGGTAAAACATTTGGTATACTTACTTTGCAACTATTTTTATTACCGAGGAGAAAACTACATCAGTTTTATATTTAATCCATTAATCTTTGGAATGCATGACTTTGCTCAAATATCATTCAGAATACAAATAAGAAAAGAAAATAAATATCTAACCTGCACATAGAGCTCAGGCACACTGCGACCCTCTGGTTCAAAACGGAAAACTTTAGGGTAAAACACTCCCTGAGCGCCGATACAAATTATTTGTAGGCCCAATAATTTTTTGGACTCCACTCCTTTAACATCAAATTACAATACAACCAAACTATAATCAACTATAACTCCTAAACAGAGGAATAATAAATGCATAGCACAGAAACAGAGAGTAACACTAACCAGCATGATGGAGGATGCAATTTAAAAAACAAATAAAAGAGATTATAAAGGTTAATGCTTGAAACATATATAAAGGTAGAATTTTACGTTCACAAATTCAGGACCTGCATGAAACATATATACAAGGTAGAACTTATACAATATATGGTCCATCTGAGATGTCAACTTAACCATATGTTGGTTTTTCTTGTTAAAAAAAGCACATCAAAACTAAAAATAAATTTGTCATGGAAGCTTTAGATATCACTCACAAACGAACATATATCCATAAGTCAACCTGCCACAAGACATCATACATTCAAAGAAGATAGATGAGGGCACATACCTTGCAAATGCTATCTTCTTGAGAACCATGCAGATATAATTTAAAAGGTAGCACAGAGATTGGTATTACTAAATCCTAACAATGAATTCATAAATTCAGCTTATACCATATACCACATTTCTCAACCATGCATGGCAATATTTTGTGGTTCCAAAACAAGCCCTGCAACTGCAAACATCCACCCATCAACATCACATGCTCACAAAGGTCAGTGTCCAAGAAATATGGTATGGTTCTTACCTCAAGGGTCTACCTTCTAATACAAAACAATGCACTGATCGAATACATTGAATTGCTTCTGCCTCTTTTGAGTACGTTATATACCAATAGAAAAGTAATTTTTTAATTTTAATTCTAGAAATACGACTTGAACTATATAACATACAAATGAAGGTTACAATCAGGAACAAGACAACCAATGCACATATTCACACAGGAAAAACAAAAATAAATATGAAGAAAAAGTTAGTTAAAAGCTATAATTTTTATAGAAGTTTCCAAAGATTTCTCAAAAAGCAAAGATTTCTGAAAATATCAAACAACTTTTGAAAGTGAAAAGTTGGAAAGTTACAGGAAAATCAATTCTAAAAAGAGATGATGTAAAAGGATCATAATCTAGAAAAATTACTTTGAGGGGAAAAAAGGAAAAGATTTTTGCAAAGCTGTTTTCATAACAAACAGTTTAGACGGTTAAAAATGAAGTTTCCAAATAAATTTCCTGAAAATGGAAAACCTTACAACACAAAGAAAAGAAAGGTCTGCCCTGTGCAAAAACATTCCGCATTAAGCCAGAGTCCGGGGTAGCGCCTCACTAAAAGGATGTAATGAAAGCAGCCCAACCCGATAATTAAACCAATGGTTGTTTCCACGGCTCGAACCCGTGACCTTGGCCTCACGCTGAGACAACATCTGTTGTCTGAACAGATGTGCTAGAATCAGTGCCAGAGGCCAAATGGCTGAGCTTCACATCTGGTTGTGGCCTAGTGTCTTCTTTCTCTGGGAGCTCAGACAAGCCTCCATATGAAGATAACCTTCTCAGACAGAAGTGAGCTGCACATCAAAAGTTCTTCCCTTCTCCGTCAGTTTTACTTCATCAAGTGAGTTGCACATAATTCGACATTTTAAGAAAGAATGAATAGTGACGGCAAGAAGATACGCATAGATAACAGTAAAATCATCATCCCTTACCCTTCCTTGGAAGATCAGGAACAAAAGATATTTTTCATTTTCAATACAGACCTCAGTTCTTGATTTATGTCACTCAATTTCCTTGTTGCACTTCTAAAGATGGGAGAACTTTGAGGTAAAAGAAAAAGATTAAAAATACTGACATACTTCTAAAAGTGAAATCAGGAAATGCCATGTAAGAAATATTTCTGCTATGTTCTCATCCTAACAAAGATTTGAAACAGATAAGATTGAAGTTTCAAAAAAACCGATACAAGGGAAAAAAAAAAGGGCAGCTGGATAACAAGGCAAGCATCCCGTGTTAACCAAGATCCGGGGAAGGGACTCAACCCAAACGTGTAATGTACACAGCCCAACCCAATGATTAAATCAGTGGCTGTTGACACGGTTTCATCCCGTGACCTTCAAGTAACACGGAAACATCTCAGCCGTTGCTCCAAGACTCCCCCCTTCATTCCCGTACACAGAAAACCTTAATGGAAATGAAAAACTTGTAAAACTAAAAACTTTAGAAAGGTCAGTAATAAGTATTTTCAACAAAGAAAAACCTTGAAATGAAAAACAGTGAAGTTTGAATACAAAAATTTTAAAGAAGGGAGAACTTTTAGTTAAAAGAAAAAGATTGAAAATAATGCGATACATCTAAAAGAGAAACCAGGAAACGCCATGTAAGAAATATTTCTGCTATGTTCTCATCCTAACAAAGATTTGAAACTGATAAGATTAAAGTTTCAAAAAAACCGGTACATGGGAAAATAAGAGCAGCCTGATGACAAGCCAAGCATCCCGCGTTAACCAAGATCCGGGGAAGGGACCCACCCAAGCGTGCAATGTACACAGCACAACCCGCTGATTAAATCAGTGGGTGGCTGTTCCCACGGTTTAATCCCGTGACCTTGAAGTAACACGGAAACAACTCAGCCATTGCTCCAAGACTTCCCCATCATTCCCGTACACAAAAAACGTTATTGAAAATGAAAAACTTGTAAAATTAAAAAACTTAGAAAGGTCAGTAATAAGTATTCTCAACAAAGAAACCCCTTGAAATGAAAAAAAGTGAAGTTTGAATACAAAATTTTTAAAGACAGAGAACATCTGGGTTATAAGAAAAAAAGTTAAAAATAATGAAATACTTCTAAAATTGAAATCAGGATAGGCCATGTAAGAAATATTTCTGCTATGTTGTGATCCTAACAAAGATTTGAAACGGATTAGATTAAAGTTTCAAAAAAACCGGTACATGGGAAAATAAGAGCAGCCGGATGACAAAGCAAGCATCCCTCGTTAACCAAGATCC
>JASCZI010181261.1:48727-70051 GCA_036250425.1 Stylosanthes scabra | reverse complement strand
TGTGCACCTTAACAAAAATGGAACCCCACAAAAAGGAACATACAATAAGCATAACTGAAAATACAGCAAAGCATTTTAAATTAGGAAGCAACAAACTGAGGAAGATTGCACCACATGGCCATAATTTATGTCTGATTCCTAAATTTTCACATTGTTTGATAATAATATAACAATAACAATATATCTAAACATATAAACATCTAGTGCTGAAAAAATGATAGGTTTTTCTTCGTAAACTGAGGAAGATGTAACAAACCAATAGACATCAGTGGAAGATGATAGCCCTTAGGAGTACAAAAAGGATAAAGGCAAAGAAAAACATTGCTGAAATACGTTAAGCTTGAGAATAAATATATAAATTGGGGAATAAAAAATATCAGTACAAAAGAAAACCTTAAAAATAGTGAGATATTTCTAAAATTAAAAATCAGGAAACACCATGTAAAATATTTTTGAAATATGTTGTTATCATAACAAATATTATAAAGGGTTAAGACTAAATTTTCAAAACAAATTTTATTAGAATGCAGAACTTTCCAGTATAAAGGAAAAAAGGGAAGCTGGATGCAAAGAAAAGCTTCCCGTGTAAACGCAAGGTCCAAGAAAGGGCCTCACCCCAAGCGTGCAATGTACACAGCACAACCAGATGATTAAATCAGTAGCTGTTCACACGGTTTAATCCCGTGACCTTGAAGTAACACGGAAACAACTCAGCCATTGCTCCAAGACTCCCCCATCATTCCCGTACAGAAAAGACGTTTATGAAAATGAAAAACTTGTAAAACTAAAAAACTTAGAGAAAGGTCAGTAATAAGTATTTTCAACAAAGAAACACCTTGAAATGAAATAAAGTGAAGTTTGAATACAAAATTTTTAAAGACAGAGAACTTCCGGGTTATAAGACAAAAGTTAAAAATAATGAGATACTTCTAAAAATTGAAATCAGGAAAGGCCATGTAAGAAATATTTCTGCTATGTTGTTATCCTAACAAAGATTTGAAACGGATAACATTGAACTTTAAAAAAAACCGGTACAAGGGAAAAAAAGGGCAGCCGGATGACAAGGCAAGCATCCCGCGTTAACCAAGATCCGGGGAAGGGACTCACCCCAAGCGTGCAATGTACACAGCACAACCCGATGATTAAATCAGTGGGTGGTTGTTCACACAGTTTAACCCTGTGACCTTGAAGTAACACAGAAACAACTCAGCCGTTGCTCCAAGACTCCCCCATCATTCCCGTACACAAAAAACGTTAATGAAAATGAAGAACTTGTAAAATTAAAAAACTTAGAAAGGTCAGTAATAAGTATTTTCAACAAAGAAACACCTAGAAATGAAAAAAAAGATGTTTGAATACAAAATTTTTAAAGACGGATAAGAATATGGTTGGAAAAGTAGGAACAGAAGTGAAAACATTGTACAATAACAGAATGGTTTTCTTACTTTTTACCAGAAATTGTTAGCATTTTTTATAATGATTATTTCACTATATACTGTATTCACAATCAAGCACAGTTTAAGAATTGAATTCACACTTATCTGCAGTTCATTGGACCCTTCCTATTCAGCTCAAGCCTTGAGAAAACAAGGTGGGATGCTTGATGTGCATGTCTGTTAACATTGATAGGGAAAAGATCTTGTAAAATGTATTTACAATAATGATGTTTTAAAAAAGGATCTTAATCGAGAAAAGGAACTCCGAAGAAAAACCTCGAAATGAAAAAAAGTGAAGTTTGAATACAAAATTTTTTAAGATGGGAGAACTTCCGGGTTAAAAGAAAAAACTTAAAAATAATGAGATACTTCTAAAACTGAAATCAGGAAACGCCGTGTAAGAAATATTTCTGCTATGTTGTTATCCTAACAAAGATTTGAAACTGATAAGATTAAAGTTTCAAAAAAAAACCGGTACAAGGGGAAAAAAAAAAGGGCAGCCGGATGACAAGGCAGGCATCCCGCGTTAACCAAGATCTGGGGAAGGGACTCACCCCAAGCGTGCAATGTACACAGCCCAACCCGATGATTAAATCAGTGGCTGTTCACACGGTTTAATCCCGTGACCTTGAAGTAACACGGAAACTCAGCCGTTGCTCCAAGACTCCCCCATCATTCGCGTACACAACAAACGTTGATGAAAATGGAGAACTTGTAAAACTAAAAACTTAGAAAGGTCAGTAATAAGTATTTTCATCAAAGAAACACCTGGAAATGAAAAAAAGTGAAGTTTGAATACAAAATTTTTAAAGACGGAGAACTTCCGAGTTAAAAGAAAAAACTAAAAAATACTGAGATACTTCTAAAATTGAAATCAGGAGAGGCCATGTAAGAAATATTTCTGCTATGCTGTTACCATACAACAAAATCAAGATTCAAAAGCATGGATAAGTGGGATCAAATTATAGACCACAACTTTTTGTGCGATCAGTGTAGTTATGTTTGGTGTCAATTTTGTAATTCAGCATGGACTGGCTTTCAAAATCACCAAAAATTAACAAACATTTGCATATGCAAGTAAGAATATGGTTGGAAAAGTAGGAACAGAAGTGAAAACATTGTACCATAACAGAATGGTTTTCTTACTTTTTACCAGAAAATGTTAGCATTTTTTTAAATGATTACTTCACTTTATTCTGTATTCACAATCAAGCACAGTTTAAGAATTGAATTAACACTTATCTGCAGTTCATTGGTCCCTTCCCATTCAGCTCAAGCCATGAGAAAACAAGGTGGGATGCCTGATGTGCATATCTGTTAACATTGATAGGCAAAAGATCTTGTAAAATGTATTTACAATAATGATGTTTTAAAAAAGGATATTAATCGAGAAAAGGAAATCTGAAGAAAAAAAAGAGAGTTGTGCAAGGTGGTTATCATATCAAAGATTTTAAACTGTTAAAATTGAAGTTTTAAAATAATTATTCAGAAAATAGAGTACTTTCCAGGAGACAGAAGTACCTAGAGTAATTTGTTCCATCATGAATATCTCCAAAAAAATGATATTATAGACAAAAGGAAAAATAATGCTGCATGTGTAGTGAAAATAATAAAAGTGACACATGGTTCATTATCCAGTTCACTGACAAAAAAAAAACAGGACATAAGAAAAGGAAAATTCCAGCTCAACTCAATTTTATAACTTACCGGTATTAGCTTGTGAGGGATCTGTACACCATCAGAAACAATAAATGCACCTCCATTTATTCCCTCATCTTGTAATGTTTCACCTGAAACCATTTAGAAAAAGGTCAAGCAATCAATGACCATTTACAAAGCGTACTTATAAATAAAAACTATAGAAGACAGCTTAAGTAATTTACCAAACTTATCAGGAGGCGCAGCTACTGTCCCTTTAAGAAGCAATGACAGCTGAATAATAGAAAATATGAGTGAGAGCAAAGCATTGAAGAAAGTAACACCTTTGAGGTTCAAGCACTGTGGATCCCAACAGCTTCTAAAAAAAAAAAATAAGCTTGCATATTCAAGTCCATATAGAATACTTGATAGACAGTGAAATTCACACAAAAAAGAAGAAACGGTAGAAAGAAGAAATAAAAGTTTGATGAAATAAAAACCTTGGTCAAGAATAGATCATCAAAAGTTCTTCCCTTCTCCTTCAGTTTTACTTTATCAAGTGAGCTGCACATAATTCGACATTTGAAGAAAGAATGAATAATGTAAGTGATGGCAAGAAAATACGCATAGATAACAGTAAAATCTTAAACAAAAAAATTATCATCCCTGACCCTTCCTTGGAAGATCAGGAACAAAAGATATTTTTCATTTAGAATACAGACCTCAGTTCTTGATTTATATCACTCAATTTCCTTGTTGCACTTCGGTACTCCTTCTCAAGAAGTGGAATTAAACATAAAATACCAAAAGTATCTAGAAACTCTGCAAATAAAAAGAATTCAAAATTTATACAAACCTCTGTTTTAGCAGTTCTTCTAAAAGAACCTAAGTTTGCTCACACCTATCCTATTTCTTTCTTGTTTTGATAATGACCTTCCCAGTTTCTCCTCCAAAGACGAAACATCCTCTATCTCTCTAAAGCATATGGCCTGCATTGACAAGTACACTTAAATAGATCAAGGAAAGGCAACTCGGGGTATTCATGCTCCAAGATGAAAGGAAACAACTAGAGTTTAGCTAATGAACAGCATACTTGACAACCAGAATGTAAAATAATAATAATAATAATTAAGGAACTTAAAGTTGAGAAGCAATGAAGCATAAGAACCCTAAAAAAATTTTAAATTTGACAGTATCAAATATATTTAAGACAATCTGGGAAAGTAATTCGGATCGTGGGACGATCGAAGCACTAACCAATAATTCAGCTGCCATTGCATCACTCAATTTCTTCCAATTAATCTAGCATGAAGAAAAATCAAAACCTGATTTTAAAAAAAATGAATACCTAATTAATTCTTCTTATCTGTAATTCTATACCTTACAAACAAACTATAGGTTTTCCTCTGATCAAAAGATTAGGTTATATTAAGTTGAAGTTCAATTAAGATTAACACTTATCCTTAATTGAGACAAATGGACTGAAAATCAAATAATATTATTGCATAAGAAGAAGAGGTGAAAGAGTTGTTGACTTTTTTCATGAAGCCTTTTCGCTTGAATTGAAGAAGAGTAGAAAGAAAAAGATACGAGATGATAAAAGAAGAAACCCTTGACGCAGAAGCAGAAGAATCAGACCTTGGAGCCTTGAATCGTGGTTGATGTGGAAGGTGATGCGACAGTGAGTGCCATGGAAGGTTAAGAGGTGCGTGATCAATGCGAGAACCTTGTGGTGCGTTTCGGACATAGCGTTATCGGGCTCCAAGAGGTGCTTGATCAATGCGAGAACCTTGTGGTGCGTTTGCATAAGAATATCCCTTGTACACATTAACAGCAGGATCACATACCAGAAAGGTAAGACAAAAGCAAGCATTTACGTAACCTAACACAATGGCAAAAGAGGAAAATTACCGAAGATCCAAGTTGAGATCCCCTTTTCGGACCACAAAGAAGGCGTCCTTCTCGTCCACCACCTTCTTCCTTCTTCTTGGCGGAGGAGGAAACAAATGCTGAGAAGTGACAAGTGAAAAAGTGAGAAGCGTAGAGTGAAGAGTGACAAGTGTGAAGATGGGTATTTATAGTTCACGGATGCCATGCCGTTAGTTTAACGCTATTCCTGCGTCGTTTAAACGCGCGTTATTTTTAAGCCTTGCAGCTTTAGTTGCACGCTGTTAACTCTGTATTATTATTATTATTATTATTATTATTATTATTATTATTATTATTATTATTATTATTATTCAATAATAAAATATAGCATTTTATTCAAAGAAAATTTCAACCATGTTTAGTGTTTAATCCACTATTTTATTGGTTAGTTTATAATATAAATGTAAAAATTAAAATATTATTTATTTTTTTATAACTTGAAATTTTTACAATTTTATTTGAATATATTTCAATTTTTTTATATTTGCACAATGAATGTTCTGTTTAAAAATGAGCCACCTATTTAGAGAAAAAAAATGTCTTTACTTTATTTATTTTTATTTTTAAGCATATTTATTAAGAAATGAAAAACAGAAGAACCTAAAGATGTAATTTCCTAAGAGCATGTCTATTTTGATAAATTTGATATTTTTTATTATTTAAGAGAATTCCATAAATCATCCAAATTAATTGAATAACAAAAAAAATTCAATTTTATAGATGATATCAATTATTTAAAAATATAATAAAAATATTTTTTTATTTTTCTCATTAAAAATTGTGATAAAAAAAATTTAAATTTAGGTTCAAGTGTCGTTAAATCTGACTCGATACCATTTAAGTTAAAATATTAGATCCGGTGTATTATTAGGGTCGAATTCTAATCTTATCAATCACAATCCGATTCGGTCCATATGCACTCCTATTAGAGTTTTATTGTTTTTCCACATAATTATCAAAGCCATTTTATAATTATTTTTTTCCTATCAACTTTTTTTTACTATTTTAGGTATTCCAATATTTCTGCTCCTTCAATTACAATTGAAAAGCAAAAGGTGTGTGAGGGCAAAATGTATGTGTTTTTTTTTTTTTTGGACCATTGGCAAAATGTATGTGTGAACAACACCTCATTTTACTATAGTATAAAAATATGAAACTAAATATAGTTGATAGGGTGTGAAGTTCGAAAATATTATATACTGTATATAAATATAATTAAGTATTATTTTGTGTATACTTTTAATATATATATATTTATATATACACTAGACATAATATCCGATGGCTTCTAATAGCTAATAAGTGTATTTTATTGTATAATAATGTGGACTATAACTTTTATTATAGATTAAAAAAAAATTTACTATTGATTAAAAAAGGTATGAGGTTAAATGCCTAAATATATATAGAATATAAAATTTAAAAAAATACCTAATATCATATGAAATTCTCATATGAGAAAATCCAATTATATTCTTTAATTTACAACTGCATGCGTGCATAAATCAAATCAAAATTATATCCCAAATACACTTTAATTTCATGGAGATTTTACTGCTTGGTGTTTTGAGCATTATTATTCACTAATGGTAATGTCAGATTTTTGACATGACCTACATAACAAACCGGTTTTTGAAAAGAATTCTTGCCCTCGTTCATCATATCATAAGTCCTTGTTGAAAGTGATCTACAAGCATCTGGTTTTGACTTGCCCTTATAAGCCTTGCAAATGTAGTTGACAAAATTAAGGTAGTCCTACATCAAAACAAAAGGGACTCATTAATAATAAGATTTTTGTTTTTGTTCTTAGATGATATATGAATTCGAAATCTCTTATAATAAAAAAAAATTTAATAATATTATATGAATTACATTTCATAAAAAAAAAAAAAAAAAAACTTAATAAGATAACAAATTCGAAACTCTATATATATAAAGCAAAAAGGAAAAAGTTGACAAACCTCTTGAAGTGGTTGATTGTTGACAACCACCCATGGAACAAATCTATGGGGTGGATTAAGCTGAGTAGTTTCCTTAGCAAATTTTTGTTCAATCTATAAAAATTAGCACAAAAAATTAGGACTTTTAAAACTTAATAAATTACTCATTTTATTTTAAACATCAACTGACATTTTTATTTTAATTGTTGACTAAAATGTGGATTATATATTTTTTCTTTGACATTAGAGAATTTTTTCAATGAAAAGAAAAATTGGGTGAATAATGAAGATTTTTATTAAATTAAAAAATTTAAATATGTGCGTTGCACATGATAATATTTTTCTTTTTTTTTACATTGAAAAAATAATCTTTATTCTTTATCAAAATATCACTCTTCATCGTAGCATTATTCTTTCACTAAATATACAATATATATGTAATATAATGAGCTATAGGGTAAAAAAATGTGCCTTTGTTAATTTTATAATGAACATATATATATAATATCCAATGTCAATTAAATGAAAGTTGAGCAATAAAAAATAAAAATTATATAAAATAACTAACATTTCTGCCATTGCCATTTTTGTAGCAGTCCATAGGTAATTTGCCCAACCCAGTCAATTGGAAGCAATTAATCCATTGGTTTTGTCTTCCCTCTAGGGTCAGATTCTCTATACAGTGTATAAATCTAAAATGTTCTACCTGCATTAAAATTTTATAGTATTAGTCCAAGCTTTCAAAAGTAAAAACCTAATAGTATACGCACTTAATTATAAGAAGAAAATACTTATAAATAAAAATAATGATTTGAATTAATAATAAATATTATTGATAATTAAGAAAGTTTTGGTAGTTAATATTAGGGAAATAATAAAAAGTTAATATTTTTTTTTTATCACTCACTATTTTTTTAATTACATTCATTGATTCTTTATTGATTCTCTAATGTTGAAGTATGTTTGTATATATAAAAACTGTGTAGGAACCTACCACATTAGGATAAACTGTAACAGCACATGCCTCAATTGTATTCAGAAAGCATTCATCATTTCCATGCTGCAATTACAAAGAAAGAATAAAATAATATAATGTAGGATGTAAAGAAAAAAAATATAACACATCCATATTACAACATAAATAATAAGCTAAAGACATCATTATTCATTAATAAACATTACTATCTTCTTCTTTTTTAAATGATTGTCCTCTTTATTTATTTATTTGGTCAGGTATATATGAGTATCAGAGTATGTCCTTTTTTTTTTGGGACATTATTATGTCCTCATAAAAAGAAGGTTGATTTTTTTTTTTATTTGGTTGCTTAGAAGGTTGAAATTGAAAATGAAAGAATAAAGTTATTTTGATTTTTCTCTCCAAAGAAACATAAGTCACGGCTCAGAAGGATTTTCCTTTTTTTTCTTGGTAAAAAATTGTTTTTGTTCAAGAATTTTCTTTTTTATTCAAACGGGCCAAAGGCCCAAACATACAAACCAAAAAACTACAGAACAAAGACATTCTGAGGTCTAGAGACCTCCATTACATCATGGAATAGAAGAATCCTAATATCAGGAGGGGGGAGTTTCAGTATTGAACATTGTCTCCACTAGAAGAAAGATTATTAGCCATCCAATCAGCACAGACATTGGCTTCTCTGTATATGTGTTTCAGGGATATTTGCCAATCCCTATTCATCATTTCTTTGATTCTATGAACCAAAATAGCTCCAGGATCCCATCTGTTTTTGTTGCTCAATAAGCCGGTTATGACAACAGAAGAATCGCTCTCCAACAGGACCCTCCTAAACCCCAGAGTCCATGCCGTTTTCAGACCAATACAAATCCCCAAAGTTCAGCCATATAGGCAGAACACACTCCAAAATCTTTCGAGAAACCAATTATCCATTGCCCATTTGAGTTTCAAATTAAACCTCCACATTTAGCTCTCCATGGGTTGTTTTTTGAAGCCTCATCCGTGTTGATTTTAACCCAGTCCTGAGGGGGGGGAGACCAATGAATATTCTGACAATGGTAACTACCAATTCTGGTCGGGTTAGTATCTTTGTTAATAGTTTCATAGACCTGTTTTGCATAATCAGCAACTATGAGGTGTGAGATAATAGGCTTGGTATAAGGCGGTTGGAAGACTTCTCTGTTTCTCCAATTTCAGATTTTCCAGCAACCAATAAAGAACACAGAAAGCCAATCAGTGAGGTTAGAGGTTCCCCAGTCCTGCAGAAGACAACTTTGAATCCAGTCCATCAAATTCAAATGGAAAAATTGAGTGTGCTTACTGGGGTCAACCAATTTCTTCCAACAAGATTTGGTTTCTTTGCAATCCCTCAACACATGGAGAGAGTTTTCAATACTGTTGTGACACCTATTGCAGAAAGGAGACACCCCATACCACTTGTTTCTCCTGCTATTGGTTGGAATCCTGTCATGGGCTGCCAACCATAAGAAGGTCTTCATTCTTTCAGGGCCCTTCCACTTCCATAAGCACCTCCATAAACTCACATTCTGACTAGGAGGATTGGTTAGGGCAAAGTAAGCAGACTTCATCGAGAATCTACCATTTTTGGAGTGTTTCCAAATCAGTCTATCTGGAGGATCAGAGTTTCTCGGACAAGGGTGAGCATATAACATCATCTTTTGAGGTTCTAGAAGAATACTGTTGAGGATTTGCATATTCCACTCACCATCCTCATTCACAAAATCCCTCACTTTGGCCTCATCATCAACCAAATTGTGAACAGGGTTCAAGAAGTGGACAAGAGGGCTGCCCATATTTAGCTAGTCGTCTTTCCAGAATTTTGTCGTGTTACCGTTACCAACTCTGCTCAAGGTGCTCTGCTTAATCTTTGGCCAGAGATCACAAAGGCTTCTCCAAAGACAAGAGCTCTCCTTTGGTGGCAAGGTAATGCCCCTTAAGGAATTAAGCTTATACTAACTAAGTAGTGCATTGACCCACAGAGCCTCTGGATTGTTAATGATTTCCCAAGTAATTTTCATAAGGAATGCAGAGTTCATGTCCTGTAAATGCTTCAGACCAAGACCTCCATTGTCTTCCGGCAAGCACAGAGTATTCCAATTTAGAAGATGAGCTTTTCTTCTCTGCTCATTAGATCCCCAAATAAAAGCTCTCTGCAGCTTCTCCACTTCATTAGTGATAGTCCTCGGGATTCTATCATATTGCATAGCATAAAAAGATATGGGAGTGATAGCCGATTGAGCCAAGGTCACTCTACCAGCCAATGAGAGATAATTCTGTTTCCAGCCTTGCAATTTGCTTTTAACTTTATCAAGGATATGATTGAAGGCTCTTTTTCTTCCCCTACCTTGAAGCATATAAGATCCGAGGTATCTCCCTATTTCTAGAGTTTCAGAAAAGCCCGAGATCTGGAGAATTTGGTTTCTAACAGC
Organism: Stylosanthes scabra; assembly: GCA_036250425.1. Lineage (NCBI taxonomy): Eukaryota > Viridiplantae > Streptophyta > Magnoliopsida > Fabales > Fabaceae > Stylosanthes > Stylosanthes scabra. The sequence goes on along the minus strand of JASCZI010181261.1, from coordinate 59,685 downwards.
CTGACTAACTCTTTTCGAGAAGAAAATCTGAGTTTTTTGAAAACTCACATTCTGGCTGGAAGCTTCACAAAAACAATTTAGGCTATCAACAATTATTTCCATCTTGTTAGGGGTAGCTTCCGCAAACAAGATTAAGTCGTCGGCAAACATCATATGAGAAATTTGGGGACCCTGCCTAGCAAAACAGAAAGGCTTCCAAGACTCATCATGAACCCTGTCAAGGATAATGTGAGAAAGTCTATCCATACAGATTACGAAGATATAAGGAGATAATGGGTCCCCCTGACGGATTCCACAAGATGGGTAGAATTTCTCCATAGCCTCGCTGTTCCAAAGAACCTGGAAGCTGGCAGTTCTGATATAGAACATAATAATATTTACCAGATCATTGGGGATAGAGAAAGCCTTTAGAGAGTCTTCAATAAATCCCCAGCTGAGGTGGTCGTACGCCTTCTCGAGATCAATTTTGACAACCATAGCCCCGTTGCCTCTCTTGATTCTTTTTAAAGTGTGGATGATTTCCTGTGCCACAATTATGTTCTCGTGTATATGCCGGCCCGGAATGAAACTGGTTTGGAAAGGAAAAATACGGGCATCCAGAATGGGCTTCAACCTATTTGCAATCATCTTCGTAATCGCCTTGTAAGAGACATTACAGAGCGATATGGGTCTGAATTGCGTAATGAACTGAGGCTGCTCCACCTTAAGGATCAAGGTCAACAAAGTATTGTTGATAGCAGCTATGTTGGAGGGCTCAGACCAGCAACTCTGTACAAACTTTATCAAACTAGTGCCTACTATATTCCACTTCTCTTTGTAAAAGGCAGCAGGGAAACCGTCATCACCAAGAGCTCTGAGAGATCCCATAGAGAAAACAGCATTCTTTATTTCCTCTAGAGAGGCATGCTGTCTGAGGGAGGGGAGAAGAGATCTCTGGATATCAAGAAAGAAGGTATTGGTGACGATTCAGAAGTTCCGAAGCTGATTCGGCTCCGTAAAGAGGTTCTTGTAAAAGCTACAGACATGAGATTGGAGATAACCATTATCCTCCATCCAATTCCCATTCTGTTCTCGCAATTTAAAAATTTTGTTGTGTCTCCTCCTGATCACAGTCTTGGTATGAAAATATTTCATGTTTCGATCCCCATTCAGAATCCAATTCTCCCTGGACTTTTGTATCCATAAAATCTGTTCTCTGTCCAAAATCACCTCAAGCTCCTTATTCAGATCAACCTCCAGTGTATCTAGAAATTCACTATGACCATATCTTGGAGAATTTTGGATACCTTTAATTCTGTTCAAGAGGGTTTTCTTCTGCTTGAAAACATTCCCAAGAGTTGCCGTGTTCCAGCCTCTGACTTTCTCAGCAAAGTTTCGAGAATTATCAGTTAAGGGGGCCTCATCACTCCAGTTGACGCTCAAGAAGTTATGAAAATCATCATGCTTCATCCACATATACTCAAACCTGAAGGGCCTATTATTTGGGGAAGAGGCATTACAGCACACCTGATAAGGATTGGATGGTGATCAAATTTTATTCTGAAGAGGTTTTCCACACATGCATTGGGGAAGGTCATATTCCAGTCCATATTGCCAAGCGCTCTATCGAGACGCTAAAAAATCCTCGAACCATCTCCATAGACATGACCTCTCCAAGTAAATTTTGAACCACAGCAACCCAAATCAATGAGGTTACAATCATCAACCCACTCCCTGAAATTCCGAATCTTGCTCTGATCGGGTGGGGCACCCCCTTTCTTCTCAAAGGCGTCACCGATTTCATTAAGGTCACCACAAACTAGCCAAGGGGCATTGATGTTGGACGCCAGATTCCTAACAAAACGTTTTCCCTCTCTTCTGTTGACCTCAATAGGGCTAGCATAAAAAATTGTAAGAAACCATTTTTCACTGCCATCGTCGACATTGACATGGAGAACCTGATCATGTCTCGCCACTTCAATGATTCTAAGAGAAGGATCAGACCATAGCAACCAAATCCCACCCGAGAAGCTGTTAGCATCGATCACTATCGAGTGAGGGTATCCAGCTCTGATAATGGAATCAGAAGCAGTAGATCCTCCACATCTAGTTTCCATAATAGTAACTAAATCAGGTCTGAACAGAGCTTAGTATTCTCTTAAGGCCTTGGTAAAATTGGGCCTAGCGGCCCCTCTAGCATTCCAACAAAAGACTATCATAAATAAAACAGATAAGAAGATGGACCTCAAGTCCAGAAGACCCAAAAGGGGCATAAAACAATCAGCAAAAGGAGAGGCCCTTTAGACCTCATTCCCCTCTAGAGGGGCATATCTGTTTCCCCAGTTTTCATCACTGCCTCTGTTCCTTCTGCCATGATCTCATCCAATTCCGAACTCGAGAATAGCTCCCCAGGGTCAGGTGGTTTGGGCTCTCCTCCCAGGTCCATAGGAGTTTCCTCAACTATGGTATCACCTGAGGCAACCACTTCCATCTCCACAACAGGCCTAGTAGAGGATTCATTAATTGGGCTATCTTGTATATTCATGGGCTGTTGGGCGCTAGCAATGATAGCATCATTTGGGGCCGATTGAATCACTCTGGGTCCTGCTAAACTCCTCTTTAGGCTGGGCTGACCAATCTCAGGTTGGAGCTTCTTTTGATGGGCTCGATTAGTATTCTCCATAATACTTGATCCATTAGCTGCCTTCATTTTCCTCATCTCACTGCCTGAGAGAAATTCCTTGGTGGGGCCACTAGAATTCCCTTGCCTCAAAACATGGCCTTGACCGTTATTATCCCCATCATTATCAGTACGATTGTCAGTACGATTTTCTTGCTCCTCCATAATCCCGAGAACCTCGTAACGCGTCTTGTCACCTCCCACATTCTTTTGTCCTTTTCCACTTTTATCTGCCGATATGGGTTGTCCTTTTTCCTTTTTCTGATTTCCTCCATCCACGTTCCCTTCACTAGCACCACTTTGTCTTCTCGTCCTTCGTTGCTGCTGAACCACCATCCAAGGTCCGTACGTTTGATTTCCCTGATTTGCCCCTCTGGCCTCTTTCCCTGGTGGGTCCTGGACCACTCTTTTCCCCCTGTCAACCTCCATCCTCCTCTGAATCTCTCCGGAAACGCCATCAGACCCCGCCTCCGTCTCCTCCATTGCCTCCCCTTCCCCATTGACTACATTCTCCTTCGTTTGTTTCGCTGGGTTAGGAACTACTGTGCATCCCTCCTTATGACCAAAACGTCCACATTTAAAGCAAATCATATGCAGCCCTTCATACTCAATGATTACATTCACCTTATCATAAGTTTCAAGGGGACGACTGAGATCAGGTTCAACACACAACCTAGCGAACCTCCCACGATTCTGATCCGCTGTATTCAGGTCCACCTTGAGGGTCTTCCCAATTTGGTTTCTTAATGCCGTAAAAAATCTCTTCTGATAATATTTTAATAGGATTTGCGGAAGACGAACCCAAGCTGCCACCTTGTTGATTTCTGAAGCAAACGGATGGAAATCAAGAGCCCATTTTCTGATGGTGAGGTAGTGATCGAAAAGTAACCAAGGACCTCTCTCCATAACACGGTTGTAATCTTCCTCATTGTACATTCTGACCACAAAATACTCATTGTCAAGATCAATTAGATCCATACCTCCAGTTTTAGCCCACATAGCGTCAAGCCTCTTCTTCAAAACACCATAGCTTACTCGGTGTCCAAGTAGCTTCACTATCAAGGCTTTCTTCTATGGTTTCTCCAATCTTTTCTTTTCCGCCTTGTTAACATGAATGCTAATAACACCATCTTCATCCCGTCCTACTGTGATGGAGGGTATGCGTTCCTCAGCTTTTTTTGCTCTCCAGTAAGCATCTCTCTGGAACTGGCTCATTAGCATGAGCTCCATTGCTTCATTCTCATCAGCGAGTTCCCCCTCATCCGAGCTCCCTCCCTCCTCTTCCTCACTGTAATCATCAGACTCAGACATCGACTCTGAGCTTCCATGCATGACGAGGTCTGCATAAGTCCTCGGTTTGCCATTTTCGCCTACGACAACTGTCCTATCCACCATCCAGGGCTCAAAGTGAGGCACCTTAGATGTTTCCCCCCCCCCCAAAACCTCCTTCATCGTTCCGAACGTTCTTCTTGTTGCGTTGTAGCTGGTCAGCTTCATCCGCAGCCGTGGTTTCTACTAAAATCCTAGCAGAACGTTTTTTTCCTTAAACAATGACCTGGAGAATTTGTTTCCTTTTTAATCCATCCATAAGAGTATAAAACTCTGTAATGCGAATGGGCCCAAACCAAAAACAATTTGGGCTTAACTACGTTTTGGTTTTACTAGATTTGAATATTAATGAGCCCAAATCCTAAAATGTTAAGTTTGCACGACGGATCCCGCAGTAATAAATTGTACAGTTATATAAAAAGAGTAAAAACAACGTTCCAAAAATAAAAAAGAGAGTAATTAAGTAATGACCTATAAAGGGACGAAAAGAGTAAAAAAATAGTAAAATGCCACTTAGATCATGTGATAATGAACCAAAAGAAGGGACCTGTATTTTCTTCTCTTTTTAGTTTTTAAGTAACAAATGAAGCATACTGAATTACTGATCTTGATAAAATAAAAAAATAATTATTTAATATTATTAACCGATAAAAAATATATTTATTTGAGGAGCAAGAAGACAAAGAATTTATTTGAGGGGCAATGTCATTAATTTGTGACAAAATACACTATCTACCGACAAAAAAGTAATTGTTTTTTTTTTTTATAAAGATATGTTATTTAATATATTTTTAACATACATTTTATATGAATGATTAATTTAACGATTGATTTATATGTATAGGTAATATAATTGATAATGATATATAAAATTTTATTGAAAAAATATAATCTTTGATGGAAATATATGAGAAAAACCAAAAGGATTGTATTATGTATACATTTATGATCTATTAGTATTTATTAACACAGTTCAATCCAACAAAAGAGAAAATAAAAAAGTTCATGTGATGATCATACTCAAATTTAATGATAACAAAGTGAATATTGACCTAGCATAATTTTTTAAAAAAATAAAAAATAATAGTATTTCTCCATCTAAAATGAAGACAATGAGGTGAAAAGATTCAAAGAACATTGTAATATTAGAACATGAAAAAAAATGGAATAATAACAATAAATAAATTGAACCTGACAAAGAAAAGTGCCATCAGGTGCAATCCAAGCATTACCCCAAGGCACCAATCTGAGATTGAGAATGTTGATGAGACCAGTTTGGAAGATCTTCACAAGATGGTTGACTATGAAGTCACCACAATAGGGACATAGACTCTCATAGTATACTGACATTGTCACCTTATTATTGTTGTTAATCTTATTGTCTTGTGATGATGAAGAAGAGGGTGCTACAAAGAATAGTAGCAAGAGCAAAAGAGGAAGAAGAAGAAGAAAGCAAAAGTAGAAGAATGAGCGACGAGGAGGGAAGGAATGAAGAAAAGAAGGTATCTTCATCATCTTTGGTGTTTTCCTTTTGTTGGAAAATGGCATTAACAAGAAGAAACTAAGATTGATTTTGGATACAGATACACAGTTAACAGTTCTATTTATTTATTTTTATCATTATTATTGGTTGTGTGTCATTAATGACTTGCAAGTAAGGTATCTACTCCTCTATGGCCCTAGCATCATGCATTCAAAAGGTGAACACTTTTTTTTTATTTTTAATATTATGTGGTAGTAATAGTGTGGGTATGGTTATATAAAAAAAATATAGTAATAAATTCCAATATGAGAATTGAAAGCTTAAAATAATGTATGAAAGTAAAAGGTTGATAAAAAAAAAATAATTTTAGTCGTATATCTATTTTTTTAATCAAGCCCAACCAAGTTATTTATGCGAGCACTGTACGAACATAAATTTATATGTACAACGAATATGTTTTTATAATTGATATGAACATGTTTTAAAACCTATTGTTTGCTTTTAAATTTTCCGTTCAGTAATATTCTATTCGTGCATGTGGAGTAAGAGTGAGTAAAATTCATTTAATTTGATTTGATTAGAGAAAAAAGGTATTCATGGACATGTAAAAAAAAATCCCATAAACTAATAAGCTTTTAATTTTTTTTTTTTGTGTGACTCGGTGTAATTGGTGGGCACCCTTTGACTAACCGTGGTGTTTTGGTGCTCTTCCATTATCCAGAAGAGCTGCAACTTGTTAATTAATTAATTAATAATAATAATAATAATAATAATAATAATAACTAAAAATGAATAAATATAAATATAAATATGAAAAAGTCTTGGAGCGAATATTAGAGAGATAATAAGGAATCAATATCATTTTTCTTTATTTTTTCTCTTCTTTTTTACTACTCACTATTTTCCTAATTACACTTATTGACTCCTTATTGGTCACCTAACGTTGGTTTTCTAGCATTACTCTATAAATATAGATTTAAAACGGTTTTACTAGATATATACATAAACACATGAAACACACAAATATATATATATATAATTGTTCATGTGAGGGAGTGATTAATTAGGATGTATTTGTGTGTTTTATGTATACATCAGTATTAATTGTATTTCAAAAAGGCAAGCATTATGAATTAGGGGGGAAAGAAAAAGAAAACAAGCCTTATATATTGGGCTTTAAAGCTTGGCCGCTTGTCAAAAAAAAAAGCTTGGCCCAATTCCCATGACCACACAAAAATCAAGCAGCGGTGCGACACCAAAACAAAAAAAGAAAAAGCTAAGGCGGCAATGAATCTACTCCGGCGAAGAACCTACTCCCTCTCAGTCAACGTATCATCTGCTCCAGCGACAACAGTATCACCCGCCGTCGCCGCCGATGTCGACGTCGTCCACAGCCGTGCCTCCTCCTCTCGTGCATTTGTAACAACCTTCTCCCTCACTCATGGCTGCCTGTGTTCGTAGTCGTTCCTCTCGCACCTCCTCTTCACTCATGTCCGCCTTGCAACAACCTTTTCTTTTCTTTCTTTCTTTCTTTTTTTATTTTAATTCAGCCAAAACGCGTCGTCCTGCCTATTTTTTTTTTCTTCTAAAAACCGGACGGGTCTCGGTCCCGACCGGTTTAACTGTTCAAAAGCGATTCTCAATCACGGCGGTTTAGCTTTTAATCCTTTTATCAACCAAACCGATTTTTCAATGCTTCCCGGTTAGCTACCAATTAAATTATAATTTATATTTTATTTTATATAGATTTATTGTCTCGTACTCTCATCTCATCTTATCATCGCACAACCACCGCGTCTCTGCCATTCTCATTTACAGCCACCGTTGCCGCCGCACAAGCACACCGCAGGGCGTCGCCACCGAGTTTGGCAGCGGGCTGCCTCTCGCGAAGTCACGTTCTTTTGCTGCTATTCCCGAACCGCCCCTGAAGTTCTCTGCAGTCTCCACGGTCAGCTTACACTCTCCGCTTACAAAATATTTATATCAATATCAACATGAAATTAATATAGGGTTCTGTTCTTCTCTGTTTTTATTTCTGATATTTTGCTCCTTCTGTTCTGTGATGATATTGCTCATAGTTGTGGTTTGTGGATACGTGCTGAAATCGGAGTATTGAACCATTTTGCACTTGTGTTATATTTTGCTTTGTGAGAAGGATGCACATGACACCTAATTTTTCAGGGCTCCATCTTAGGGTTTTAAGCCACACAATTTAAAATTACAGTATCAGGATGTGTATGCACCAAATACAGCATAAATAACTTGAATTTCTTTGAGTTTTCAGGTTTCACATTCTTTAAAGTTTTATAGATTGTGTTTTTATGGTAGGCAAACTCTGTTGATTTGTTTCCTAGTCTAATGAGACTGTGTTAATGATTATCATTTTTTATTTGCATATTGAACTTTGATCATTCTCTTGATTAAACCAAACCATTTTTGTTCTTATAGGCATACATAAATCCAAATCCAAATTACTATGTGCATGCCTACATTGTATGTAGCAAATCCAAATGACACCGCTAAAATATTCATTTAAAGGACCCTCCACTACACACTTATTGTTTGGTTTGCAAGAAGATGACATAAACTGGAGCTACCACATATATATATGGAGATGACATAATCTATACGAAGATCATACACAAAACATGCATGAGGAATGTTCTTGAACTTCTTTGTTCTTAAAATGTCACTGAAGGAATTGTGTAAGCGACATAGGAAGGTATTAAAGTGTGTCTTGCATAAAGGAGTGCTCCTGCCGACACTAATAGTTGCGATTTTAATAATTTTATTACCATGATTGAATAATTTTAGGGTGCAGATTAGTTTTGGTTTGATAGTAATTTTATGTTGTTTGCTCACCTGTTTTTTTTCCCCCTTAATTGGCCTTCTTTGTGTTGGCTTTTCTCATTTTCCTTCCTAGATTTTACAATTCCACAGATTATGAAATTTGATCTTCCTTTCACTACCTTGCAGTAGCTCCATTTTGTTGGTGAATCTGAGAAAGCAATGGCTTACCTGCTTCATCCACAACTGATATTACCATGCCCATGTGGATGGCGGCATAACATCCTTGCACCACCAAGCTCAACCGCAACAACAATGAGCCCTGTCCTGAGGACTGGCCTGAGTGGAAGTGTGCATACAGGGGAGGCATTTGCTCGTAGGAGTAGGAGTAGGAGCAGGAGCGTAAGGTGCATGGCCAATCCCAGGAGAGTGAAGATGGTGGCCAAGCAGATTCAGAGGGAGCTTTCTGATATGCTCCTCACTGACAATGTCTTGCAGTTTGCTGTTCTTCCAGAAGCTTCCTTGGGCGCTGACCGCTACCTCTCATCTCTGACCACAATAAGTGATGTTGAAGTCTCTTCTGATTTGCAGGTATATTGTTTGTGTCTTTTCCATATTCAACAACTTACATTTGGTTGATTCCCTTGCTACTTAATTGGTTCGGAACAGAATCAATTTCACTTTGCTTTGTTATTTGATTACTCGACAATGATAGGTGGTTAAAGTGTATGTGTCCGTTTTTGGAGACGAAAGAGGGAAGGAAGTTGCCCTGGCTGGTTTGAAGTCTAAGGCCAAATACGTCCGCAGCGAGCTCGGCAGGCGTATGAAGCTTCGTTTGACCCCCGAGATACGCTTTATAGAGGATGAGTCTTTTGAGAGAGGAAGCAGGGTAAGAATATGTGTTTATATGGTTACACATTTGTTGCTCCTTCCATAATCTGTTCCTCCTCTCTTCTTTATCAAGATCATAAATTTTGCTAATTCTACTTTGAACTTTAGAGTATACATAACATAACATAGCTCATAATAAATTTCTAATGCTCTCTCATATAAACTGCTTGTCTCTGTTTCTTGGTGCCTAAAATCATCTATGTTGTTTCTGATGATATTGTTGATTCATCAGTTTTTCTTTGTAAACTTACATGTCATTACCAATCAGCATGCTTCTGTAGCAAGTGCTCACTTATGCATGCCATTTTTTGCCCCAAGTTTGAGCAACTTTTAGGACACTATTTTGTTGAGTTTTCTGTGAGCTTCTGCTAATCTGATGCATCCATCATTTCAAAATTTCAGGTGATTGCAATATTAGACAAAATAAAGAATGACAAGAGTTTGGAGAATGAAAACAGGGAGTCCTTGGATTCATCAGCGCAAGAAGATGATGATAATTGGGATGATGTAGATCCTGATGAAGGTATCATTTATGTGGACTAGCTGCCTCTCACAGTGCATCACTACTTTGGCTGTTGGACTTGGACAGACCTTTCAGAGTTGATAGGTATGTTTAATCAAGCATTGCTTTGATTAACTAGATTTTGTATTCGATCATGGCGCCCCAATAGTGTTGTTGGCTGTTGCTATTGCAGTTTTCCTACAACTGTAGAATTCACTGCATAACCAGAATTTTAGAGCAAAGGATTTCATCATATGTTTAGTTACTAAATTGATTACTTATTTGAAGTGCAGGGAAAGTTTAGTACAGAGGGCTGCTATAAGTTTGGTAGAGAGTGATGGCAAGCCAATGTTAATTTACACATAGTTGCCCTTTGGGAACGGCACTTTCGCAGACCAGTTAACGCAGGATGCTTGTGTGGCTGCCTTTTTTTTTGTTAGTGTAACTGTTACCCAAGTTTGAGATGTCTGTATAGTGTTAGTGTATACAAATATTTTTCTGGATGTAAGTGGAAACTGGAAATGATAATTTTTGCTGTTTCTTGCTAGAATTTGTTTGGTAATTTGGTTGAGTGATATGGTCTTGAGATTAAATGTCAAGAACGCTAGGGAATGAGATTACCACCGGAACTTGAAATTGAAAATAAGGAACATTCTGCTTGCATTTCAAAACTTAACCCTTACTTTGTATAAAATTTACTACAATAATTCTACGTGAACAAGTGGTTTTGGCCAATCAAACCCTTACTTTGTATAAAGTTTACTACAATAATTCTACATGAACAAGGGATTTTGGCCAAGTGATTTATTTTTTTGAAAAATTTATATTTAATGATGTTGATTGCATAAATATTAAAGGCTAGCTCTAATAAATTGTGAATTTTGATAAACATTTTGATAAACATTTTTGCATCTCGTGCTTTGAAAATATACTTAAATAAACAAGTTTTTTTTTATTTTTACCTTATTGTGAATAATATTTACATCAAAACAAAAATGTGCGTCAACATAAAGTGAATAGTTGGCACCAAATTATTTTTTTTTATCTAATAATTTGTCTTTAACTAAACTTTTATAAATTAGCATTTACGACTAAGTATATTAAAATATGAATTTAATTTTGATGTACTGGAAGTTAAAAATGTTTTATATTTTAGTGTATTAAAATTAAACTATTTAGGGTCAATATAATTTTTTGCTTTCTTTTTTCTTTTCTTATTTGAGAAATGTATTTTTTTTGGTAACATGTATTTGTTTTCTTGGACGTGAAGTAAAATGTATTAGTAATATCAAGACTGAATAAATTAG
>JASCZI010181261.1:22301-48717 GCA_036250425.1 Stylosanthes scabra | reverse complement strand
ACCATGAAGTTGGCCCAAATTAGAAATCCGTATTTTTGGAATCCATCAAAACAAAGCCCAAAATCGATGAAAACATTGTTCTTCGTTCTATCCAATCTTTTTCTTCAGTCTCTGCTAACCTTCACTTCACTTCACTTCACCGCTAATTCCACTTCTTCCATGGCACTCTCCAAATTTTTAACGTTAAATTTGTAACATCAAATCAAACATTTTCCCCCTTCTTCTTCTTCTTCTTCTTCTAATGGCTTCCATTAACAACTTCAACCCTTTCGGTGGCAACTGGTTTAACAAACCCCAAAACCCTCTCCCTGCTCTCAACTTCAACGTCCTCGGATTCTTCGAACAAAACGCCAACTCTCATCCCTTCGCCGCCATTGGCCTGCCGAGGTTCTTCGGCAGAAGGCGCAAGAAGCCCGACAATGGTGAACCGGGCCACTTCACTCAGATGACTCACCAGCTCTTCTGGGAATGCGAGAACATTCCTGATTACAGGCATCTTCCCTTACTCATCTCATTCAATCTTCAAGATGCTTCTCAAGTTTAGGATTTTAGGGTTTCGCAACTTGTTTTTAGTTTTGATTTAAGTGGCATTGTTATTTGATCATTTTTCACTAAATCTGTAGGGACATTTTGATTATAACTTGTGTTAATCCCTTATAAAACTAGCTTAGTTCAGAAAGCTTAGGATTAAGTTAGAGGCATGTTTGGATAATGGTTTAATTTTGTTAAATGATGGATTGTTTTAATTTTAGATTAATTTTGATTAAGTGGCATTGTTTGATAATATGTATAGGCACACTCCGGAAGTAGAAAAGATTCTAAAAGATGACAAAGACGAGCTCCACCCCTTTTTGGAGGAGAAGGAGAATCCCACTGAGGAAGAGATAAGGGAGAACGAGGAGTGGATGGAGAAGTTGAAGAATAGCCCTGTTATGAAGTTTCTCTTGAGAGCTGAGGAGATCAGGGACAAGATGCACGAGATTGAGATGGAGGAGAACAAGAGGCCTTACCACAAGGAAGATTGGGAGGTGTGGAAGTCAGTGCCGCATGTCACTGGGCCCGATGGGCGACCGATGCCTAGGAAGGCACAGAGGACTGATGAGGAGGCTGATGACAAGTTTTGGGACTTTGCAAGGCAGTTCTTCTTTGGGTTGTGGGGGTTCAGGCAGCGGCCTTACCCACCTGGGAGGCCTAATGATGTTGCTCAGTCAATTGGGTACAAGAACCTTGAGAGGCGATACTATGATTGTAAGTTTTATGAAGTTTGGAAATTTTGTACTCTGCTGTAAATAAGACTAACTGTCTCTACATATCTTTTCTTTTATTGCAAATCTTTCCGTAATTCATTATGAATTCAGTTTAAAGAGGAGGATTGTGTTAGTCAGTCAAAGATGTGTAAAACAAGTTTGGCATATGAATAAGTGATGGCTGAATTGACTAGATTGAATACAATTGATTAAAAAGGTTATGGGTTGTTTTTGTGTTCATGAAATATTTTCTTATGCATGTATTCATATGTTTAGAGCTAGGCAACTACCAATGATGTTGGTATAGCATTGAACCAGAACTTTGGGTGTGAATAAGGTTCATAGCTTTGCCTCTGCTAGTGAAAAAAGTGATTGGGCCTGCATGTGTAATATATAAGCTACTTGCCAATGAGGGTTCGGTAAGTTGATTGGTAGGAATAGGGTTGCATGTTATTGATAAACAAGTCATTGGTTTGATTCCAAATAGGTGATCTGTTGTTAGGAAAACTCTGATTGTGGTTTACCATGCCTTGGTTGTGGAAAAGTCTATCCACCTTATATGCTTTTATTTTGCCAAAAAAGTGACCAGGACTATGTAAGATACTCTTCATTTTTGGAGGTTAATTTCTATGAAAAAAGAGTTGGATATTAGATATAATATTAACACTATCTTTGATTGTTGAAGGTTTCATGATACAACTCTAACCTTTGTGTGTAATTATTTACATGTTCTTTATTTATTATATTTTCTATTTAATTTAGTTATCATGAGGAGTGGTGGATGGTACTATAAGGATCGGCTAGGTCGTACACGAGGACCCCTGGAGTTAATTACGCTTAAAACTGCTTGGAGTGCTGGAATTATCGATAAGAACACTTTCATTTGGGGCGAAGATATGGATGAGTGGGCTCCAATCCACATGATTTATGGAATGGAGCGTGCAATTGCTACTTGGGAAGGTCTGACAGTCTTGATCTCCATCCTTCTTTTATCTGATATACCCTTTAATGGTTTATTGTGTAAAATATAAAGCGAACAATCAGTATGTTTTATTTTGGCCATTTCTGGGCATGATAAGAAAGTAGCACCATGCATTATGATGAACTTAGTGAAGTAGAAAGTGCAACACATATTCCTGCATGGTAAAGTGTTTGAACTAGGAGAAAGATATCAGATTGATGGATAAGTTACAATTATGATTTTGAACTTATATGGTTATTTTAATCAGAGATCAAGAAATGACACTTGTGGTGATCTTTTCTCTATCTTCATACACAGAAAAAGAAAAAAAAAATGTGTTGGAGCAATTATTTTGCAGCTTTTCTATCTCTCAGTTATCGATGCCTTAAACTGAGAATATAAGGTTGCCATTTCCAGAACTGTTTGAATTTCAAACTTGTTTGCTTCAGCACCTAAAGTAAGAGCCTAACTTAAAATTAGCTCTTGCAAAATTCTTGTCTTCTTGATAACTGTTTTTTTAATACTTGACTGAAACACCAGTAAAACTGATTTACTAATTACTATTTGATTATTTCCTGGATTTTGTTGACTTATACTCCAAAGGAGGTTTTACTATCTAATTCAAGTGAACAATCTATTGAAGACAATCCATGTGAATAATGATCCTCTTCTGCATCTGAAAAACAGGAAATGATTCTTGGTTTGTTATTTTTTCTTTTTTTTTTTCAGTTAGATTTGCTGCTTCAGCAACGGCTTTACTCCACAAACTTCAGAAGGGCATACCACCATGGGTTCCTCTTAAGGGATTTGAAAAGAAGACTTATAAGCAGCTTCAAGAAGAGGCAATAGAAAGCAAAAAACGTGATTTAGCAGTGTTAGAAGCTAATGACGGTGTTTGGCCAGGAGTTAGAATTCCAAGTCATGCCCTTTTTCTTTGGGCTAGTGGCTCCGAACTGACCACTATCTTGGAACAGGATCACATGCCCAACAAATACATTCCTAGACATCTTAGGTATGCATATGCTGAGAATCAATTTTTCCCCCTTTGAAATTCTGATTCATAAAATTTAAAGAAATACAGCAAAAGTAAATTTTTTTCCCAGTAAAAGAATCTGATTTTTTTACATAGCCGGTCCCAAGCCCGGATAAACGAGGAGGGTTGTTTGGTACAACGTAAAACAGAGTCGCATCGCCATACATGGCCACGATGCAATGACGTCTTTGGAACCATGTAGGGTTGTGTTAGGCCTGCGACAGCCAAGTAAAACTACGTCGTATCTCAATGCATGGACATGACGCAATGACGTTTTTGATCCATGTAGCCGACCCCACCTAGTGGGAAAAAGGCTTAGCTGATGATGAAAAGAATCTGATTTTTTGGTCTTAAAAAGGCAAAAGCAAATGAACCTGTAAATAAACGACGATGTAACATCTTTGTTATTACTTGTTTTGTCATAGATAATACGAGAAACTTTACTACGTTCTTTGTCAAATATAGATGAAAATAGTCATGAACTTCTGGGTTTGAACTAGTTTGTGACTAACTCTTGCCTCCCAATTTTTTCTTTTATTTGTTTGGTTACAATGGATAATTGTGTGAGACAGGTTGCAGTTGGCTAAAATTATTCCAGGTTTGAGGCCATGGGAAGTTCTGAGTATAGAACAAGCAATGGATCAAATAACATTTAATGGTCAGTGGTACCGTGAACCACTCGGTTCATACCAGACTGGCCCGCCATACATCCAGGATTATAATGACGACGTGAAGGTATGCATCTTAATCCAAGCATCTTTATTCACCTGTGATCTACATTCTTGTATTCTCTCACTCTTTTCCCCACAATGATTACAGTTATGATGACCTGCCTTACCAAGTACAAACTTTTTGTGTTCTATATCATATCCTTTCTTGGTTAAGTGAAATATTTGCTTGCGTAAACATAAGTTTACCTTCCTCTACCCTCAAAGCTTCGAAGTTGGAAAACCAAACCTTAAAAGCTAGCTGTTAAGGGGAAAGAACCATTCTATTTAAATACAACATCAAGAATCCCACAATACCCGATGTGAGACTTGGGCACCCCATAATACCCAAGTCCCTGATGGTTGTTACCTCTATCCCCTTCCCTGCATGATGCGCATGACTAAAATCAAAATAATATTTGTTGGAATCCATAGAATGCAAAATCATAGTTGATTGTCACTGTCACTGTTTTGATATCCCATTCTTTAGAAACCATTACTTCCTCAACAAGAACTCAAAAGTGTTTCAGTGCAGTTTATAACATTGTATGCCTTTATATTAACAATTACCTGACTTTGGCAATGCATTAGAATCTCTACAGTCCTATTTTTTGCAATAACTTGCCTTTTCTCAAACATGAGATATTTCACTTTACTATTTGCAGAGGTTATATAGGCTATTTGAGCAACTCAACGACCAGGTGTATGATCACTTCATGGAGAGACTCCCAGGATTCGACAAAATTGCACAGAAAGTTGTCAGTGATTTTGATGCAAGAATTAAGAAACTGTTGGAGAAGAGAAAAGAGGAGAAAAGGAGGCGGCGACTTGGCAGATGAGCTGCCGTTGTCGCTTCTCGTCTCCTCTCTTTCGCATGATATCGGCATATCAAATTTTAAAGATTCTGGATAGGTCATTAGCAAAAAGCCAAAAACAATTCACTTGTCCAGTTCATGAGAAGGCAAATTTGATACTATGGAGAGGGAAATCAAAGTGTAAGTTTCCACCAGTTATTGTAGCTTTAGGCTGAAATGGTACTATGGTACATTGATATGATGACATACCCTAGCCATTTTTGCAAATAGTTGTGTGTTTCTTACTCTTTTTTTTTTAATCCTAGTTTAATTATATGTAAAAATATGAATGTTATGTCTTAATCTAGATGGATGCCTGGTTAAGCCATTTGAGGAATCTATTTGATTATAGAAATATAGATTTTTACACTTATTACCAAGATGAATTAAACTTATAATAATCTCAGCAGAATTTTGTTAGGGCAATGTTAATTCTTATGGTGTAAAATTATTCATAAATACATTTTCTAATATACAAGAATAATATTTAATTGACAATATCAAAATATATAGAAGGTTTTATTCTTTATAATACTACATTTATTTACTAAGTTCTAGCAATGTAGCGAGATGTATTAAGATTTTGTCATCATACTGGGCTCATTTAGTAATTTTAAACCCAAAAAAGAAATTGACATCTCTACCCCCAGATCAACACAGCAGTGAGCAGTTGAGAAAAGAGAAAACCATCACCTAAAACAGTTCTCATGCACATGCTTCGCTCTGACTCTCCTAATTGAATTTACCTAAACCAACGATTATAAATTTGTATTTCTCTTCTGTTTCTTTTCAATTAACATGATTTTGAATATTATCTTTCTTAACATACCATAATTAATTAATGTCATTAGTATATATTTTGTTACACTGCCATACACTTGACTATAGAGTATAGACAATGGAGAAAGAAACCAAGTACAAACACATTGGAGATAAACCAACCAACCGCTTGACCACGGGGCCCATCTTTAATTAATCCTTGATTAAGATACCATTAAATTGAGAATATTTGGTAAGATGGATAAGAAGGAGAACCAAAATCCAAATTAATTCCCCTGCTACTCACTATTTATTTTACTTTAACCCCTTCAATATATTCATATGCCAATCAGCCAATGCCATAGTTAAGTTTAAATCCAAACACTACCTTATTGTAATTAGAGTTTATTTTTTATGCACTAGCTGCGTAAAATGTTTTACACGTAATTACATTTGTTTTTCTAATTACTAATTATGAGGTTAATAAAAAAGGAAATTATTTTTTTTATATAATATGGTGTTACATAATTGGATGGATGTGTAAAATATCTTTACATGCATCAAAATTAAATTCTTATAATTTTGGTTGGTTTAATATTGGAGATATTTTTCTTTTAAACTCAACTCAAGCTTATAACAATGCAATTATGTGTTTGTTAAAATAATAGCAATAAATAAATAAATAAATAAAACTGATATAAAAGTTATCATTATTTACTTTAACAATAGGTCAAAGGTTAATAATTAGGATCCAATATTTGTTTAACTTGAGAAGGCTTAAAAAAATCAGCAAGCTCATGAAGGCCTTGTCTTCTTATTTGTTGCTTTATGCTTTGTCAGTATTAATCTCATGGGTTTAATTAATATATCCATGAAGGTTTTGCTGTGCATATATAAATATGGTGGTTGCAGGTTGCAATGAAGAGAAGCAGAGGATTATTACTTAATAGCTTCTTTGAAAAGAAATGGTGAAGTGGAAGAAAGGCTTATGGTGCTTCAACAAGTGCTTCTCTATCTTTCCAACAAAGAATATCATCCTAAGTAAACTCACTTCACATTTCAGGTTCAAACCCCAGAGTAAGTAACAAGATACTTTAGAATTTAGATTGGTATTAGCTAAATTGTGAAAATTTCTATGCATCTTTAAATTAAAGAAACTTTGCATAATCATATGAGTTCTTGTTAGTAATGACACATGACAACTTATTGCATAGTAAAACTTAGGATAAAATATATTTTTTCCCCAAAGTTTATTAAATAATTGCAAAAATATCCTTAAATTTTATTTTGTGTTTGAAGTTTTTTATTTGCATCAAATATACCTCTGATAGTTAAATGTTAAAAAATCTTAGGACCAATTCAACGATAATCCTTGACAATTAGGAGTCAGTGATAGAATTTTGTACTTAATTTCCTTATGTTATAAGTTATTCTTATGAAATTAACTGTCACGTGTATATTTGATACAAATCGAAAACTTCTAAGATAAAATTGAAACGAAATAAAACTTAAAGGTATTTTAAAAATTTTTAGTAAACTTCGGGGACAAAATAAAATATACAAAATTTCAAGCAAGTTTTGTACCAACTTATTGGTTTCTGGTTTTAGTACCAATTTATTGGTTTCTGGTTTTAGTTTTGATCCTTTAAATTTTCTCCATGCAGGGAACAGAAATGGGCTTCTTAATAATCTCTATAAAGACATGGAATCCTATGGTGAATATGAAGATATACAAGTAATGTGGAAAATGATTCAATCTACCTCTCCTCAATATGGCAGCAGCAACAAGAGAAGGAGCAATAATAACTCTGCATATTTGATTCTATGCTTTAGGCCAACTTGAATTTTTGGTCCAAAATAGGGATATGGCTATGGAAGGAGCAGAGAGAAGTAAATAAATATGGAACAGTTTAAGAGTTCAATCATGTCTATATATAGAACCAAATTGTCACTTTCAATTTCAGTTCCTTATGTGAAACAGTGCAGTTATTGGTAATGGTTACAATAAGTATTTGGTTACTGTTTATGCCTTGTTTGGTTTACTATTCAAACACCATTTTGAGAGTTTAGGTCTTTTGGGGTCAAATAGTCAAATACTTTGCATAAAAATGGTTCCACTTGCAACAATTTAGCAAACAATATCATTTTTATTATTACTAAATTGCAAAGCTACAATTAGATGTGATTGCATATGATATTTATGTTCTAAGCACTAGCAATTACATTGCAGATACATAATCCTACAATAGTAACAAAACATCACTAAACTTCAGAGAAGACTAATTGTGGAAAAGCATGTTGTCTTCAAGCTTCTTCATGGAGGAGCCTTTGATCAAAGTGCCACACACCTGCAAATAACAAAAAACAGTTACCCTATTAGAAAATTTGTGTATATTTTAGCATGTCTTGTACACTGAATCGATGCGCACTCTTCCACATTTGGTACTCGATAGGTTTACGCCATATCCAATGATGAAAAGAGACGTGTCAATTCAGTGTACGAGACAAAATAAGTACAAAGCATCTATGCTAATATGTGAAAGTTAATGAACAAATAGCTAGTGAAATTCAACGAAATGACGAAGAAAAAATTGACTAGGGTTTATATCATATATGCATACCATGACCCTTTCCAACCATTCTGAGTTGAGTGACATACTCTGATATCTTCTTAATTGCTTCAACCTGTACCAACCAAAACAAAAGATGTTACAAACACTATTGTAGTTTATTCTATGTCAATTAAAAATATAATATTCATTTTCAAAATAGTCCTATGATCATATTAGCATCTAGTTTCAAGAAAGATACACTTTTACTACTAATGTGTATACATTTACAGTTTTCAGTTCTATTCATTTCTTGTTCTAAATTCATTGCCTTTCACTTCAGCAGAATTGTACCTGCTCATCCAAAAACTCGCTCTCAATGAAGTCGCATAGTTGTGGATCATTGTTCCGGTCAGCAACCTATAAATTCATGAAGAACAGTATAGCTCTTGAATTGATTAGTCACTTGATTATAGCTTAAGATAATGTGATTCACATCAGAAAACAATTCAACCAAAGGTTGAGGGTAAAAAGACTTTACACTGTGAAGATTAAGAAGCTTCTCATTCACCAACTTCTCCAAAGACAGAGCTAATTCCATTGCTGAATCAAAGCATAAAGAGAACAAACCAAGCAATCAACAATTAGATAACTTCATGACACTATTTGTGTGAATCTGCAAATAAAATTGAGAACTCACCATACAATGCATCTCCCTTTTGAGCATGTGCAAATTCTGAGGGAGGACTAGTGATAGGGTGCAGTATCACTCGACCGCCACGAATGTTCTAAACCAATCAAAACCATACAACTCATCACAATCACCATAAGAAGTGAGTACCAATCAACAACATTATCAAACTCAACAGTTCAACACATCATGAAGTATGTAACACTGGTTTAGTAGATTAACATAGTCCATTCTAGAATCAACACAAGAATCCATGGTTAAAACTCAAATTGGACCCTGAAATTTGAGCTCCAACTTAATTTGGCCTCTGAAATTTAGAGTTACTCAAAATGGCGACTTTTGTAAACGTAACTCAAGTTGGCCATAGTCTCTTCTCCGTTAACATTTTGCCTACTTAAATGCCCTCAGTCTCTACCGCGTCACTTAATGGTCTGCATAGGGCAAGGCTTAACAAAGCGTGAGTTACACTTGCAAAAGTTGGGTGCCATTCTAAGTAACCCTAATTCTCTAAACTTAAGGGGCCAATTTGAGTTGGAGTTCAAATTTCAGGACCAATTTGAGTTTTAACTCTAGAATACATCACTTTTTTTTCTTAGAGAATAACCAGTTACCTGATACTTCATGAGCTTCTCAGCATGCTCTCTTTCTTCTTCACTTGATTCCTTAAAGAACCTGCCCAAAGAAAACAATATACCAAATTTTAATGCCATTTGAGGAATGAAAGAAGTGAAGGCACATATCTATGTTAGTACTTACTTTGCAAAACCCTTGAGAGCAATGTCATCTCTGTCAAAGTATGCAAACAAAGAGTGGTACACATAGGAAACATTGTACTCCACACTGCATCCGGAGACAAAATAAAAAATAATTAATTAAAATTATAAATCAAAATAATTAATACCGAACTATAATGTATACCAAAATTGTGTGTTTTTAAGACAAAATCTCTGACATTAGAAAATTACAGACAACAACAACAACAAAAAAAAAAAATATATGCATAGAATAAAATCATAATCTGCAACAACAACACTAAAAGCTAAAACTTAAAAGAACAAATATGATGGATTTGATTATGGGGGAAGAATCTCTTACTTGATCTGCTCGTTGATAGCAGATTCAGATTCATCAGCATAGTTCTGTCGAGCCAACGAAACATTTGGTGTTACAGGAACAGCAAGAGCATCTTTCTTCACCTCTTCAAATGGCTCAAATATCACACCGGTGAGTGGCGCATAAGGTGCATCGGCACCAGCAAACACCCTCAAGTCCCTCCTCTGCCAAGAACAAGAAAAATCTGAAAGCTTTCTGGGAACAACAACAACAGAAGAAGCAACATCACCCCCATTAACAATGGGTGATGAGAGAGCAAAAGAAGAAACTTTGGAGGCAAAGAGGGACATTTTGGGAATAACAACGAAAAGGGTATTCGGAAACGGGTTTGAATAAGAGAAAGGAAGAGGAAATGGAAGAAGGGGTGGTGATTGGTGAAGAAGTGAAGAACAAGGGGAAGGGTAAAGGGGATATAAGTAGTGGTGGCAAGGGTCAGTTTTGGAAATGTAATTTGTTTGTGAAGGGTTGGATTGAAAGACACGTGGATGGTTGAGATTGGTTGTTGGGAAGGGGCGTGTGGCGAGCTCGTGGTGTATCTGGTGTGAAAGGGGAACGAGTGGGAATCTTGGGTCCCACAATGTGGACAGTGGAAAAAAAAGACAAAAAAGGATTCTGTCTTTTACAAGATGGAATCTTTTGACAATTGTGGAATGTGGTGGATACTCAAGATTTTAGCCAATGGCTGCAGTGTTCTTTTAAGTTCAGTAATAGTAGAACACCACACACTTTCTTTTGGTACCACTCTGCAACTAATTATTTAGTTGCCCTTTTTTATTTTTGAAAATTAAATGCCTTGATATTTTTGTTAGGGAAAAATTTCTCTAAAATGGTTACTCTCTCAGTCTCTTAATTTCATATTATTTGTTCAATTTAAACTTTTCTCTTGTTTTAAATTATTTATTTATTTTACAATTTTAAGATATATTTAATTATAATTTTTTTATTATACTTTTTTACAATTTCAAGAACTAATTCATCAATTTTTAATGCACATTTATTTTAGCCAATCAAATTTATTTTAATAGTGAATAATAAAAAAAAAAGAAAAAGTTTAGTGCATTAATAATAACGGTATTGTTATAATTTTAATATCATTTTTTAAACTTTTAATATAAATTAATGATTACCTTAATTAGTGTGTTACAAGAAAATTTGGCAAGTAATATGAAATGGAGGGAGTAATATTTTATAAAAAAATAATGTTTTAATTATTTTTAAATTTGTAACTTTTATTAATGATGGGTTCAACTATAAAATAATGCTTTAATTATTTTTGAATTTATAAATTTTATTTATTGTGAGTTCTAACCTCTTAATTTAAGAGTGATTAGGATTTTTTTTTTAATATAAAGTAATTAACAACTTTAGAACATCTTTATTCTTTGGTTATACTCTATGAAGTATGAAGTAAATTTTTTGTATTCTATGGTAAAACGTCATTCAATTCTTTCAATAAATTTTAATGAAATAAGAGAGAAAAATGAGAAATTGACTAGCATTCTAGCAATAGATGAAATGTTTTTTTTTTTTTTTCATTATTGTTGTTCATGGTGAGACTGAGTTTAGGATCAAAATGGGGCTGAGGGTCGTGTAAAGGAAGAGGACAATGGTCCCTCAAACGCTCAAATGATAAATATTACATATAAAAGCTCTATTACACTCTCAAATGTTACTTCAGCTTACAGTTTAATATCTTTTAAAAAAATAATTTATGACGGTGTTATAATTTGTATGCTTAATTAGTATATAATTCGATTAAGAAGTCTAAGATTTTAAGAGAGATGAATCACCAGTAACAAAATAAAGGTAAAATAACAAGTGACAATTTATAAAGAACAAGTCTCTTTTAGCATTATAAAGAATTAAAATGTGTAGAAATCTTTATAATTATATTTAAAAGGTTAAAAATGACATTGTACTATTGTAACCAAGGAGATCCTAATTTCCTCTTGAAATCATCGTCAACTAATTAATCAGTGCCTTAGGTTACGTTTAAAAGAGAAATTGAGATTAGAATACTGAAAATACTAAAATTTTAAAGATTGAGATTAAAATTTTAATTCCAGTCATTGTCTAACAAACGCAATGAATGAAACTCTGGCCGAATCCAAAATAATTTTTTTGGTATATTTAGATATCAATACAACTACGTATCCTTTAATATTCTACTTTTATTCAGTCATTTATTTAAAATTTTACAAATATTTCATTACATCCATCATGTTTAAATTTGTTGTTCCATTTTTTTTTTCTCCAACCAACCATAATTTTAGATTTTAAATTTCAATATAATAATTAAATTCAAATAAAATATTGTAACAAACAAAATTATAAATAACCATTAAATTAATTTTTAAAAAAAACCACGTTTAAAAAAAGCAATAACTAAATAAATTTAAACACATCTAAAATAAATTTTTATTAAAATAAAGGAAAAAACCCTTAACACATCCACGATCTAATTTTTTTAGAAATTACAAAAATCACATAATTTTTAAAAATATATCGACCTATAAACTAAATCTAGAAATTTAAAAATCAAATATCAATAAATACATGTTGAATTTAAATTTTTCAAAACAAAAGCGTTCATTATTAAAAGAAATATAAGCATCGTCTGCATATTTTTTTACATAACGCATCTACCAAACCAAAATTATAAAATATAAAAAATATATCTTAATCAAATTATGTTGTATATAAATTGTGAAAGGTGAAAATCCTTCATAATCAAACTATTAAACACATCTACTACAAACCTTTCTCAATAAAAAAAATCATTAACTAAAAATAAATAAACATAAAAATAAAAAACAAATGAGAGTTACCTGAAACAAATGACAATTTGTAGCACCTCTTGCATTTTTTAGTATGCTTAAACAAATTTATATTTAAAAATTAAACATAAACAACAAGAAAGTAAAAAATTATTCAGCACACATCTAAATTTACATATTGGCACATAGAAACGATTATGAATACATCTGAAATAAAAAAAATATGCAAACTTAAAGAGGTGAATTATGTAAAGAAATATTTAATTCAACAAAAAAATACCCTAAATTTAAGTTCAATATTTATTTCATTTACAAAACTTAAAAATAATGAAATGATAAATGACAAAAAACTAAACATACAAAATCACGATAATAAATAATATATCATAAATTATTTTTTTCCATCAACGTTATTAATTTGAGACACATCTAAATATACATATTATAGTTTAAAAAAATATGAACACATCTGAAATTTGAATATATGCAAATTAAAAGAACTATTTACTACAACAAAAATATATCCCCAATTGTAAATTCATTAATTATTTCATTTACATATTCTAAAAAATAATGAAATGATAAACGATAAAAAAAACTAATCATATAAATCACGATAATAAATAATATTAAATTTACAAAAATTCTCCAAAAAATTATTAATTAAAAGATACATCTAATTTTTCATATTATACAAATTAAAAAAATGAACACATCTAAAATATGAATACATATAAACTAAAGATGAAAAAATTGTAAAAAGGTGAATGCACACGTGTGTGTATATATATATATATAATGGAGGTATCAGAATGGTTTCATACAAAAAGTTTATATAAATAATAAATAGGTGGCTCCTATGGTACTCTTTATTTTTTAGAGGGTAATTTAAATCTAACTAAAGGTAAACATTATATCTCAACCAGGAAATATAAAAATTTCTAAAAAAAAAAAACTAAGATGAGACTGATACAATATACTTATGGATATGATTATGATTTTTAAAAATGAACGTGATTAAAAATAAGAAAATATGTAACTTATCGATAGAAATTTAATATCTCTTCGCAAAGAAACACGTAACCAATAAAAATGGTGATAAATGAATACACAACTCCACAGAAAGTAACTTTAAAACAATAATTGATTATCAAAACAATAACACATTAAAAGATGAGAGAGAGAAAAAGAGAATTAAAAACAGAGGTGAGTAAGTTGGATGAGAGAGAATAGAAATGAGAGAGAAATAAAATAAAGAATAATATAATTAAGTTCTCTTGAAGTAAAAATAGGAACTGCTAAGATAGTGTTTTTACCATGTAGATTAAATATTATTATATTAATAAATGCTATCTACACATTCTTTTCACAGACACCACTTTTACACCCGTATAAAAATAATGTTTTTATAAGTGGACCACAAAAGAAATTGGTGTTTACCAAAAGGTGTGGATAGCAGAACCGATATTTTAATATTAAAGGTTAAATGATGAAAGAGTTTTAAAAGACACATAGAATTATTGTTTAGAGATATCAGTGAATAAGAAAGCAGATGAATTTTAATAGTTAATGGGATAATATTTATGATGGTATTTATGATGATAGTTGATTATTGGCTACAAATATCTTATTCTTGTAAGATATATTCATCAATGAATATGCATTCAATTGTTCTTACACGCTGCTGGTTCATTATTGCTGATCAACTCTTCACTAGAGTTCCACTAGAAATTAACATTTAGCTTCTACCAATGTTTAGTATCCCTTTCTGATGCACTTTTTGTCCTCATAAACATTTTCCTAGTGATAAGACCAATGTACTAATCATTGTAATAGAACAAAAAATAAAAACCATCACTTTTATTTCTAACAAAGATGAAACTGCGGGATGATACAAAGTACAAATAGATATGCTTCCACAATATTGACTTCTAGTGACTTCTAGGCTCTCTAGCCTTCTACACAAACACTAGCAACCACACAACCCTACATTAATTAAAACAAAGATCATTAAAATAATCAATACCTTAAGCAAATCTCATAACAACTTAACTATTCTGCTCCACACACCTACACTCTAGTAAAATACACAACACAGAACTTTTAGACAGTGCAAGTTGTAGAGAGAAGGTTGTTCATGATTTTATACATGAGCTTCCTCATGGAGAAGAACTTGATCAAAGTGCCACACACCTGCAAGAAACAAAAGCAGAGTCACACTCTTAGAAACTCAACATCATAACATAAGGTGTGGAAACAGTTCCAAGAAAGTTAGAACCAACACCAATCCTTCTATCATTTAGATCAAATTACAAACCCTGCTCATCTATCATTCATCCACTTAGATGGAATCTTAAGGTTTCATTGCATTTTGTTGGTGTCTACATACACTTGCATGAACATGGTAGAACACATATTTGGCTGCACTGAAACAAATACAAAGGACACTAGTGTCTCTAACTTAAGTGTGTCTTTGTCTCAGTGCTTTGCCCCCTCTCTCCCTTGTTCCACACTCAGCTAAGTGAGATCAACAATTTTGGCATGCGAATAACATTTGAGAAGCAATTTAAAGTGATTGGAGCTATGTATATAGGTTATGTGCATACCATGACCCTTTCCAACCATTCTCAATTGAGTTACATACTCTGCAATCCTCTTAATTGACTTAACCTGTACCAATCAAAATAAAAGATGTTACAAACACTTATTTAACATACACCTTGTAATGACACAAATTTTCAGCTTGTTTTATTTATTCATTGTCAAAGTCCATGTTAGAATTTTTCATTTTGTTCACTTCTTGTTGTAAAGCACTAATCTCAAGTAAACACAATTCAACGAAGTTATACCTGCTCATACAAAAACTCGCTTTCGATGTAGTCAGCAAGTTGGGGATCATTGTTACGGTCCGCAACCTATAATTCAAGAAGAACGGATTTAACCTTAGGAACTAAGGCTTAAAAATAATCTGACACCATGTTGAAGAACAATTCAACCAGAGCATAAAGGCATAAGAGGCATTACACTGTGAAGAGAAAGAAGTTTCTCATTCACCAATTTCTCCAAAGACAAGGCTAATTCCATGGCTGTATCAAACAAAAAAAAAACGAAAATGAGCAAGTAAATAAATAAACATATAAATAACACTCAGCATAGATATTGAACAAAATAAGATTAAATCATATTTCAAAACATTAACTAATAGCACTGTTAATATCAATCTGCAGACAGAAAAAAGATCAAGGTAAATGAAAATTAAAAACTTACCATACAGTGCATCACCCTTTTCAGCATGTGCAAATTCTGAAGGAGGACCGGTGATGGGATGCAGTACCACTCGGCCACCGCGAACATTCTGAACCAAATAGAGTCACACACATCTCATTACATATATCAACCAACAACACAACACTAGCAAAATCAAACAATTCTTTAAAGGCACCATGTATATGTGACAGGAAGCGTTTCAGGTATTCCTGGCCATCAGGAGTTCATGTGTTTTTAGTCATTGATCTCAATTAATTTAAATTATAAAATATATATACGATTAAGATCAACAGCTAAAAACACAATAACACTTAATTCCTAAGAATACCTGAAACACTTTCTATGTTATATTAAAGCAAGTATATTCAACCACACATAGCATAATCATCCTTAACAATACACATACACATAAAGAACATCAAAAACCTAAGAGTTCCAACACCAACCTGATACTGAATGAGCTTCTCAGCATGATCTCTTTCTTCTTCACTTGATTCCTTAAAGAACCTGCAATTTTCAAATAAATACAATACAACACAATCAAGTTTAAATCTTTAAATCCCATTTGTGAAATTGAAGAAATAAATCCACAGATCTATGCTACTTACTTTGCAAAACCCTTGAGAGCAATGTCATCTCTGTCAAAGTATGCAAACAAGGAGTGGTACACATAGGAAGCATTGTACTCCACACTGCATCAGATTTCACACACCAAATAAATCATCTCACCATAAAAATAACAATAACAAAACACAAGATCTGTGATTCTACATAGAAAACAAAGAAATTCTTACTTAATCTGCTCGTTAATAGCAGATTCAGATTCATCGGCATAGTTCTGACGAGCCAAGGAAACATTTGGTGTTACAGGAACAACAAAAGCATCTCTCTTAATCTCTTGAAACGGTTCGAAAATCACACCAGTGAGTGGCCGAGAAGGAACATCAACACCGCCACCAGCTGCAACAACCTTGAAGCTCCTGCTCTTCGAAGAAGAAGAGAAGCTCAAAGTCGCGAGCTTTCTGTTCGCAGAAACATCGCAACCACGAGAAAGAGGGGAAATGGAAAAGTTAGAGACTTTGGAGCAAGAGAGGGCCATTTTTGTGATTAACGAAGGGAGAGGAGGAAGAAGAAGGAGAAAGGTGTGGTAATGGCGGTGTATGAGAGTTTCTGAGGTGCGAAGAAATGAGGAAGGGGCAAAGGGGTTATAAGTAGGGGTGGTGAGGGGTGTTTTGGGAATATGAATTAATGTGGAGCGTTGGATTGAGAAACACGTGGAGGGTTGAGATTAGTTTTCGGGCAGGGGCGTGTGGCGGGCTCGTGGCCCTATCCAGTGTGAATGTGGAATCAATGGAAATATCCCTTCCACGTAGCTTTCGCGAAACAGATCAAAGGTTCGGTTCAGAGATCTACACGCGCTTCACTGGTTACTCTCTTCCACTCGCGCTCTAGGCGGTTCAGCAATTTTTTTTCTTCTTTTTCTTAGATTTGGACTTAAATTCTTTTGATTAGCAGTAATTTTAGGTGAACAAGTGGTTTTGTCAATCAAGTGCTTAACCAAATAAATTTGTCCACGCACCACTATCCCCCTTATTATAATGAAATATAACGTCTTTTTTCTCTTTGAGACGTGTCAAAATCACAAATCGTTTTCGTTCTTGATTTCGTGATTGATGATTGGTGATTTCTTCTTCTTTTGCGTGGTTCTGCAATGTTCTTCCTCTACATTGTTCTTCTGCATCGCGATCGGTGTTGTTTACGTCAAGTAAGTGCATTTTTGTGTTTTGCAACATTGTTAGATCTCATTCTCCTATTCGTTCTTCTTCTTTTATTGTTAGATTTTAGTTTTCATTCTCATTGTGAGATTTCGTTTTGATTTGCGTGATTTCTATTTTCATTCTCGTTGTTTTGATTTTAGTTTCAACAGAGAAGAAGAAGAATAAGATTTTATTTTTCTGCATTATTGCTTTCTATTTCTGTGTATTATTGCTTTGTATTTCTGCTCATTTTAGCTTTCTATTTCTACGCAGCTTTTTGAATTTTACATGAAGAAGAAGAAGATACAGACATGAAAGAAGGAAGGAATAATGGAAGGATGGAAGGAAGAAGAAGAAGAAGAAGATGATGATGATGATGATGATGACGACAACGACTTTATTTCTGTGCATTATTGGTTTCTATTTCTGTGCAATGTTGCTTTCTATTTCCGTGCATTATTACTTTCTATTTCTGTGCAGTTTTTGAAATAACAACAACAACAACAATAGCATTATCAACAACAATAGCAATATAAAATAGAAAAAAAGAAGAAGATGAACAACAATAACAATGACGACAATGTAAAAAAGGGAAGAAGGAGAAAAAGAATTAGAAGAAGAAGAAAAAGAAGAAGAAGAAGAAGTAGAAGAAAAAGAAGATGACGACGATGACAATGGAGGAAGAAGAAGATGTCACTTCGGAGGAGGAAGAAGACGACGATGATGACGACGGCGATGGCGGAGGAGGAAGAAGAGGACGAGGACGAAGGAGGATGAGAAAGAAGACGATGACAACGAATGAACAGAAGAATGCTTTGAAGATCAGAGCGTGTGTCCACACGTTTTTATGTGAAAATGATGGTATTGTTGCAAGTTTACTTGGTTAACCACTTGGTTAATAAAAACACTTGTTCAAATAACATGATTGTAAAAAAAATTAGAATAGTAACATATCATTCTAATATCACTTTTTAAAAATTACAAATTATTTAAAACTCAACATCATATCCAAAAGGATAAAATAATATAACCTAATGAGATTAAAATGACTAAAAAACTTATACAAAAAATTAATCCACAAGAGTATTTTAGACATTCGGAAAATTTCGAGGTCAGAGTTGGAGACGAAGATTCCTGCCCGGGTCTCAATGTACCTCGTTGGGAGAATTTTACCCCATCTCGATTCCCATCGAAAAATTTTTCCATCTTCGAATTTCATTCTGAACGATTTGCGGAGATTCTGATGCGTGAGAATTTTTTATATCCTAAATTTTTAAGGAGATTTTTTTTTTCCTGTTCTTAGCAAGTATGTTTTTGAAAATTCTTTAGCAAAAACTACAATATTATTATAGAATATGGATGCATTGGTTGATGTAAATTAGTTCACGAAACCATTAAATATACATTCAAATGATAGGTGTTGAAAACCATCTCAAATCACCACCAAATAAATTATAACTTTTACTCCAAATTGGTAACACTTTGATGGATGAAAATGCCTATAAATATGCTTCATCAAATCACTAAAGAAGAGATAACAACAATAGCAAAACCAAAGGAATCATATGGTTATGCTTTTGTAATGATATTATATACATTATATGATGAGTGTATTATCATTGAGAGCATATTATGCCTCAAAAGTCAAATACTATGAAATATACATATTAGAGAGAACTAATAAAATTCTCTCATTCTCTCTATTTCATTTCTATATCTACTTTTCTTCTCTATCTATTAATTTCACAACAAGTATAATACATTTCATTTCTGAGCTTAATGGATAAGTAGTTGTTAAAGGGACTACCATTGCATGAGTTAATCTGAATTTTCTTTAACTGTCTTGCAAAAAGATAATAGAACTAACATGAATGTCAAAATCTATCTTATCTAAGTTCTATGATTTTCTACCATAATTAGCAACTAAGAACCGTGTATTCAATCAACATACAGTTTTAATTTCCTTTCGTAAAAAAGATAACCATCAGGTATATAGATTAGTAGGCAATAAAGTGAATTAAATGGTGAAATTGGTTTCTATTAAAATTTTATACTTGACCCAATTTAATTTTTGAAATTATAATAAATTAATTCCAGTAAAGTTGGTGCTCCGGTTTTTATGTTGTTATAATTTTTATAGTATTTACATAAATAATTTTTATGTAGAAATATAGAATATTAATATGGACTTAGCTAATATATGTTGATTAAATTTTTTTATAGAAAAATATATAAAATTTAAGTTTTTAATGTTTTTATATATTTATTGAAACCAAAAATTATAAAGTTACAAATAATAATTTTAATATATCTTCTAAACTCTATTAGTAATTTAGTATTATGTGTTTACATATTAATTAACCGATGTTATTTCATTATTGTATATGGCATAAACTTATTTTATTTATGTTTGTGGCTTTATCCTTCAGTGATAAAATGTATATCACTCTAATACATTAGATGAAATAAATACACATAATATTTTAGTTTTAACATTTTTTCACATTAACAAATAAAAACAATACCACATAAAATAAGAATTTAAGGAAAAAGAAATTAAGAAAAAATGTAAGGATGCAAGGGCCACAATAATTCAACCCGTGAGGACTGAGGAGTTTGGAGAGTGAGAAAAGGATGCGAGTGGGGATGGAAATTGAAGAACGCCAAAGGTTGGTGGGTCATACAAGTGTTTGTCTATTGCACGCAGATTTTACTTGTGACAGCAAAGCCTACCTTTTTCCTTTTTTTTTTTTTTTTTTTGCACGATCAAAAATTCAATAATTAATTTCTTGAATACAAACTGGACAATTCTCTTAAGTAAGTAAATTCTATTAATAATGCTATTTATATACTTTCTTTTTTAAACACCAGCTTACACCATATCAAAATACGATTATTATAGGTGAATCACAAAAAATGGAAGAAAATTAATATATTAATGACCATATTTTATACGAATGTCAATTTGATGTTTAAAAAATGTGTAGATAGCGAAACCGAAATTTTATTTCGATCTTTTAAAAAAATCTTATTTTAAAAAAGATGATTAAGAAATACAAATATTCATCAATATCTTTTTGTTTGTCTTTTGTATTATTATGGAGTTTCATAAATGCTGTAGAAATTTATCATTTTCATTTTTGAGTCATGAGATTTGAGATGAGCCCTATCTATCTTCATTCATGTATTATTCCATGTTCTTCTTCTGTATTCATCTACTTTCCTCTCTTCTCATCCCATGTGTTAGACTTTGAGTGGGTTTAGTGGAAAACATAAACTGTTTGACCTATTCTTCCTTCCTTATGTTTCCCTTTTTAATTAAATGACTAGATTCTAGTTTCTACAAACATCATTTATTTTTTTATTTCTCTTTTATTTTGAATTAAGATATGACTCTATAAATGAATATCTCAATTGAACAATTAGACTAATGATTGCAAAATATACGAAAATTTATTAGAAAATTATTCAACAATGTAAACATGTGATGGAAATTTATACACAATATAAATTGATCCTTACGTAGGCTAAGCTTAATAATAAATTTCTGATTTCCCAGTGTGTTTCAACTCAACAGAATAAAATTTAATTTATTATAAATTTAAGTTTTATTTAAGAATTTACCACTTACCATTAAATTTTATATATAGCGATCGATTTAAATCTCCAACATTACTTAAATGGACAAATCAGCTAATTATTTTGCCAGTCCAATTTAGTTAAAAGACACGTTCTAACTTCTAACATCATCGGGTGTTAATTTCAACCAAACGTTTCATATTAAATAATATAATGTGATGCTTGAAAGACAAGAAGCACCAGTGGTCTAGTGGTAGAATAGTACCCTGCCACGGTACAGACCCGGGTTCGATTCCCGGCTGGTGCAATTCTTTTTCATTTTTATGGTTTTTTATCTTCTTCCCCACCCAACATTCAACAACTACCATAGCAGAGAATTTTAACCAAACAGCACCAACACTCACATCCAAGATCAGTATTTGAAATATATTGCATTGCATTTATCTGTAACCCTACTTACAATAAAAAAAATCAAGATGGTCTCTAAGAACATACCATGATTCTTTTTTTCTTATTTACATAGTCTCTCAACTCTTTTAGCAGCTCAAAACTTATCTACACAAACACCATTTCTTATAGCCTCATATGCCTCTTTACTCCTTGTTCTCTTTATGCCAGCAGTCACATAGAGTTTCTCTCCTTCTAGCCAAATCATGCTCAGCTTCACCCAGATAATTACTTTTGTCTTCAATCCCTCTATCTCGGCTAGTTTTCCTTTCTCGAGATGGCCCATCACGGTCGTGGAGAATCGCACCACCGTTTGATCCCTGTAGCTGACCTCACATATTTGAGGAATGTAAACAACTAGCTTTCCTGTCTCCGGATTGAATTCATAGTTTGTTACATCTTTAGGGAAGATCCCAATTGGTAGATCATACTCCTTTAGCAATTCCGGCAATGGCTTTTGCATTGATCCTGTGAAAGCATTATTTTCATGAGGGTATATTTACAAAAATGCTATTTGCACAACAAAAAATTCACGTAGTTTTGCGAAAATCAATTTGTAAGATGCTCCAAGTATGGAGTACAAACCTTTTACTTTGCCAACCAACCATTTTGCTCCACCTTCAATGGTGTTTTGCAGTGACTAATCATCAACAAAAAAGGAGTCAATACAGGCATTCTTCAAAAGGAAACATCATCCTAAGCATTGATAGGATTAGAAAGGAAAACTCAATGCTCAATGATGTAACTGCATTCTTTTTAACAGCATGTGAGGAAAATAAACAATCTTAATTCATGAACCTAATTCTTAAGAACAAAAAAATTGATTGTTATGGTTCAAATATTTTACATAATTACATTTCTCTGGAATTAATTTAATAATAAATCTAGGTGTTCATGTATTTAAGTTCATCCATGTATTTTTATATTTAAAAGGTCATACGCCAAACAAAGTCTAACATAAAAAATTTTAGTAAATAAATAATAAAATCTTGCATAGAAATTTGAGTAAAAAAAAATTTTTTTTATCGGGATGAATGTATAGATACATATACATGTAGTGTCATTATTAATTTTAAGAAGAATCTCAGACATTCAAATACAATAAAGGAAGATCAAATAAAAACCTATGAACACCCAAAATCCATTGTTGATCTAACATGATAGAATATAAAGTCATTTCCAATCTCACAATCAACGAACAATTTAGTCAATTCTCAGATAATTATAATAATGAGAATGAATATTATTGATAATGATTAGAATAAAAAAAGTGTAAAATTTTTGTAAGAAAAAGAGAAAAATACACACGTTGATGTCATTACCAACGGAACCAAGTTCCCCCTTAGCCTTTTGATTGAACCAATAGGATCCAACTTTGCCTGCTATTTGATTCATCTCCTTCTTCTTTTTTCTTCAAATGCAAATTAAAAAAAAAAAATCTGTTTTTATTAATGTTGTTCCTTTCTTTCTTTCTTTCTTTCTTTGTTCGTTCGTTCGGAAGAGAAAGAAAGAAACGACTTTTTCCGCCTTCTTCCTTTCGACTTTTCAATCCCAATTACATAATTAATTATCTATAATTAATATTTTCTTTTTGAAAAATAACACAAATAGGTCATTTTCAGAAATTTTATACAGGCTTAAAAAGTAATTAGGAAGCCTTCAATTTTTTATTTTAAATAAATTTATGACTTTAATAGACAGAGTTTAATTTTAATGTATTAATAGTGTAAAGAATTTTATATAATTATTCAATTAAATTAATATATTTATATGACTTTGGAATTAATGAGTTTAAAAATTAATTATTTTTGCTTTTATGATAATATATTATTGCATTTTTGTGTATTAACAGTGCATGAAAATTAAATTTTTAATAGACCAAAAGAATTATGAGTTTAATTTTGATGTTGCAAGTATAACGGAAGATATATCAAAATTAAGAACAGTAATTGAAAGTTTTACCTTATTTCCTTAATTATCTTATTAATTTTTAAATATAGAAAGTTTTAATTTTTTAATGTTTTCAAATAATAATATATATTTGATATTAGGAGAAAAATTATTAACATGAATTAAAATTTTTAATCATTACTCCAAAATTCTTAATTTATAGGTAAAAGAAAAAAAAATTGTGTCTTGGATAATGGGTGAAGGATTCTTGGAATTTTTTTTAAAGACATATTAGGGTTTTTTTCTTTTTGTCATGAAGTCATGCTTTTGTTTTTGGTCAAGGTCATGAAGTCATGTTAGAGTTATACGTTTATCTTTTAAAAATGTCTTGGGTATATACCAAAACATAATGTTTTTGGTAAGGTGACATGCTAGGGTTTGAAGGTTTTTTGTTGTTGTAGTTTTGGACTTTCGGCCTGTAAAGTTTAGGATTTAATTGGACTGTCTTTTGTATATCAGGAGTCTACTCAATTTTCGAGACTCAAGGTCCAACAGAAAAGATTAAAAAAGTTGTCAGTCCAAAAAAAAAATTAAAAAAGTTGAAAATGGCTACCAAAAATTGGCCGAGGGCCGAGGCTGTAGCACATATGGCAAAATATTTGCCTCTTAAATATTATATCCCTCATGTCCAAAAACAAATATATTATATCCCTCCAACCCAAAAAATAAATATATATATATATATATATATCCCAAGTTTAAATAATGTGCATTTTGTTTTGTTTGTTCAATTTGGTCATAAATTATAGACTTTATTTATAATTGACAATGATAATGATGATGCTCTCGTAGAATTTTTTTCTGTAGATTAAAGATATGATAGGATAAGGTAGAAGATAGGTAATGGAAAATTTTCTAAAATAAAAATAAATAAAATCTTTATTTCCTAAAACAAATTAATCCCACTTTATTTACGTAAATTCAACTTTTTTTTTGGATTGTTGCATCTTGTTCGTCGCAAGTAACGGCGTTTTTATTAAAAAAAAGCAAGTTAGGTGCTAGTTAGGGCGAACTTATGTGATGTTAGCTCTAACTTGCGGTGAACATCATGGCAGGGGGTGATGTTAGCTGCAACTTGAGGCGAACCTCATGCCTACATATATCCCACACGCCACTTTTTTATTCTGTCACTCTCACACTCTTCCTTCTCACACTCTTCTCCCTTTCTCTTCCTCAGCTAAGGTGCTAGTAACCTCAAGGTAAGTTCTCCTTCTTTGAATTTTTTTTTAATGTTATTTATTTTATTATTTTATTAATTATTTATTAGGTTTTTATATAAGTTAGGAATATTAGTATTAGTTTAGGATGTTTTAATTAGAATAATATTGATATTATTGTTAGTTTAGGATTTTTTGATAGAGCAACATTAGTAGTGAAAGATAAATTTAATTTAGGTCAGATTAATGCTAAGTTGGTTGATTAATAATTTAGTTTGAGAATTTTTGTATTAGTTTATGGTATTTTACTTAGAATATTGGTATTATCATTAGTTTAGGGTTTTTTGATAGAGCAATATTAGTAGTAAAAAATTAATTTAATCTAAGCTAAATTAATGTCAATTTATTTAGTATCGTTCGTAGAAGTAGTTTATTTATTTATTTAGTTATTTGTTTATTTATTTACCATTACTTTAATTAATTAGATGTATATCATGACCTTAATCTAATTAGTGTGTGAAATAATATTTATTTAATGAGAAACTGGCATTTTGTTGTGGTTAGATGGAGTTGCAGAGAGGCTATGAGGGCACGTTGTATAGAACGAATGCGTCGGGCCACATTGCATCAAGAATTGCGCTGATGGTATGTAAAAATTCTTATGGTTTACGCATTAAACCTGTATCGGTTTCTTAGCATAGCGATGTTATTCATTTGGTTTAACTGTTTATACAGGAACCTAGGGTTATACGCACTCGGCGCAGCATATTAGTGCGGCTCGACGAACGTGTACGGGACCTTATCCGATTAGCTGGGTTTCAACACGTTGCCCACTCGGTTGATTGGGAGCATGACTGGCGTTGGTCTCTGCCTTGATTGAGCGGTGGAGACCAGAGTCACACTCCTTCCATTTGCCATGCGGAGAGATGAGCATTACGCTGCAAGACTGGCATATCAGCTGGGGCTTCGTATTGATGGAGACCTCGTTAGTGGATGCATTAGCGGATGGCCTCAGTACTACAACCAACAGAGGATTGAAGACATATGCCTTGATCTCTTGGGGCATGTTCCGACTGAGCGGGATCAGCAAAGAGGCAGGTGGAACGTCAATCTTAGTTGGTTTGCGGAGACAGTATGTGGCGATCTGGGGGACGATCCTACTCATCAGCAGCTGCTCCAGTACACACGGGGATGGATCATGATGATCATCGGGGGATTTCTGTTTCCGGATGCGTCTGACTCCCGAGTGCATCTGAGGTGGTTACCTCTGTTGGCAGATTTGGAGGAGTGTGGTCGCTTGAGTTGGGGCTCCGCCGTGCTGGCTAACCTATATCAGCAGATGTGCAGGGGGACCCACTGGGAGGCTCAGAATCTTGGCGGATGTGCGACTCTGCTGCTGTCGTGGGCTTATTACCGGATCGGCCTTTGCCGATCACATGGAGATTATGACGAGCTGAGGTTTCCGTTGATTGATAGGTATGTTGTTTTAATTATTTCATGATTATGTTTTTTAGGTCCATGCAATATATGTTTCGCATTATTCATTACGCAATTTTGCTTGTCGTTAA
>JASCZI010181261.1:0-17695 GCA_036250425.1 Stylosanthes scabra | reverse complement strand
TATGCGGGTTGAAGAAAGAAAAAGGGATATGGAAAGGAAATCTTTTGTGAAGGAGGAGGATGCTTTGTGGTGTTTGTGGTGCTGGAGAGGGGTTGTATTTGTAGGGAGTGGAAGCTGCAGTATGTTCGCCGTGAGTTGCTACGCCGTGGTGAAGCAGCATCAAGTTCGCCTCAAGTTGCCTCTATTTTGGTCATGTTCGCCGCAAGCTAGGACGAACTTGGTGCAACGTTAGCTGGAATGCACCCTAGTTCGCCTCAAGAAGCTACTAACCTCCTTTTTTAACCAAAAACGTAGCTACTTGCGGCGAACATCCACCAGCCGAAAAAAAAAAGTTGGATTTACGTAAATAAAGTAATATTATTTTGTTTCAGGAAATAAAGATTTCGTTTATTTTATTTCAGAAAATTATCCGATAGGTAATAGATGGCTTACAATACAATATATTTTCTCTTTGTCAATTATTTGGTACAAATTAAATAATATAATAATTTAATTTTGACGCATAAAATAGTTTTACACTTATATCTAATTACGTAAAGTTGTATCAATAAAAATAACTATTTTTAGATTAACTGTGTAAATAATCATCTAAAAAATTGATATTTTTTCTCGACAGAAACGTAATTTCATTTAAACAAAGTCAAATGACACTTACAGTCGAAAATATCAATATGTTAAACTATGATCTAATAGGAAGTGCAACATTTCATTACAATAAATCTTAACAGGTAGAAATCAAGATACTAAATTTCTTTTGTTTATTTACGAATACGAATGTGTTTAACATATATGAATACATCTTTTCCTTTATATAAAAGAAAAACATTCTCAAATCTAAAGTTTTAAATAATAAAATTATGTCTTCATAGTGATCTTTCTTAGTCTCCATACCAACCTCATTCTTCATACATGGCATACATTGATGTTATTGCATGTTATTAGATGATAATATATCAAAATTAAACTCATAGTATAATTATCCAACAAAGTAGTAAATTCTTCTAACCAATTTAATCTTGATAATATTCTCCAATAATGATTTAGAGAAAGAAATTTTAAAATTCTCATTTTAAAATATAATCATAAAACTACTTCATTCAGTATAACTCAAAATGTCATGTTCTATTGCTCTTCGTCTTTCTTTTACTAATTAACAAACTAACTAACATGGATTTTCTTCAATTGTTATAGGATTAGTAATATTGGAGTTAGAACTCCATTAGATTAAAAAATTATACTACAAATAAAAATAGTAGGTAATAGTTTAGAAGAATTTGAAAATGAATCAAGTTTATAATTTTTCTCTTGGCTCTTCCAAAGAGATTTCTCTATGATATTATTAATGGTATCTCTTCATCATATACCATAGATATAAGAAATAGATCATTCCTTAACAAGAAGTACTATTATTTTTCACTTAATAAGTAACTTAAGTAACTTGTTATAATAATTAGAAGCAAACACTATTATCCTTATTGTTATGTATGTATAGCCTGATACAATGAATGGAACAAATCCATAGTGTGTTTCTGTGTGCGGACCATGAATAATCTTTTCCCACATGCTAATTTAAAAGAAGTTTCAGTCCATTCAAGACATGTGGAAAATTCTATTGACTCTCCTCCGTCCAATGAACAAGGATTCTTTTGTAAATTTCCCAATTATGATTTTTCTTTCTTTTCTTTTCTTCTTATATTTTTTATTTTCTACTTGAGAAGGTGGTGCTATATATTATTAGCAGATACATATATGATATCAAGGAAAATTAAAGTTCTACTAGTTTAACTAATAAATACCACCTAATTAAGACTCTACCAATTAACGACTTATGGAACAAGCCAAGTTTTTTTTTTTTTTTTTTTGACAAACAAGCCAAGTTATATATACAACATATTTCTATCCTATGAGATATCGTACTTAGTGTGGATCGAAGTATTCTCTTGATTGAAATTAAAGGTCTACTTAATTAATTAAGTTGAATAAGATTATAAACTGATTTGAATAACTCGTATAATTAAAATGATAGCTTGGAGTCTCTTAAACTAATAAAAACATCAATTGTGGATAAGTTATAATTTATATAGTATTATCATTTTCTCTCTTATAATAAGAAGTCTGGAGTTCAAATATATATCATTTTAAAATTTAGACAAAAAAATTAATTATATAAAAAAATCATTTTAACTCAAATCACATGATTATATATATAACATTGACTTATTCAAACCCTAAACACATATACTATCCCAAAAAAAAACCCTAAATACATATACATATATATGATATATTTTTGTAAAATCTTTTTTCCTTTTTCTTTTATATGCTTTTTCCCTTCAATTATGGTATGTTTGGCCTTTTTTTAATATTATATGTGGTTATTGGATAATTGAAATAATTGAATGAAAGGATGATATTAAAAATAAAATAAGTGCACCTATTTAACTCACCAATTCTAGTGAAGTGAGTAGAGTTAGCTAGTATTTTTTTTTACTTGTCTAAAAAGTGAGTTAACCCATATTATTTAGGTGGAAAGTTACATGTAGTTAATTTTATGTAAAGTTGATATTTTAAAATCATAAGATTATAATTTAATTAAATATGTTAAATTATTTAAGTATCCTTAACAAACAATTTTTATAAAATTGACTGCACTTGAGTTAGGGATGGCAATGGGATTTCATGGGGCGAGGACCCCTCCTCTGCTCCGTGTCCTTGTTTATATTTTTGACCCCGTCCACGTTCCATTTCCGTCACGGGTCCCATTTAAATATATATCCCTATGGAAAAGGCAAATATTTATGAGTATCAAAAATTAATAAATTATTCTATAAATATAAGACAATTAATTATAACTCAATATAATCAATATAAACTATTCAACACAACCAAATTCAATATATTAACTATTAAAACATACAAAAATAACATAAATTTAACATAATCAATCGCAATAATTATTAAATTTAATATAAATTTAAAATAATCTATTATAAACTCAACACATATATAAAACTTTTTAATAATTTTATTTTAGTAAAAATTTAACGGATCCACATGGGGTGGTACCTCAATCCCCATTTTGTCTCCATTTATTCATGAGATAGGTCCCCATTTCTATGGATATTTAACGGGTCTCCAATAAACTTTCGATTCTGAATTTTTTTTTTTTAATGGAGACGGTTAAATTTACAGTCCCTAACTGGAGTATGCATCCTACTATATTACAGTCACAATAATGATGAGTCAATATATCCAGTGATTGGGCTAGGAAATTATTGTGGATATTCATAAACGAGGAAATGTTATTAAAAGGTCACTAAATTATTTTATTAATATTATTACTTAACACTTTATTTTTATTCTTTTAAAATTATTTAATATTTAAGAGTTTTATTAATCAAATATTGATTCAAAATAATAAATTTTACTAGTCATAAGATAACATCACTTATTTATCATTTATCTACTAGCAAGTACACTTACTATTAATTAGTTTTTACTAATATTTATTTCCTGAAGGAACGAATTCAAAGGTGATCAATCTTTAGTTATATTGATCAATAATTTTTGTCAAGGCATACGTTTTTATTATTAGTGTATTTAAGTCTTTTCTTTTACATTATCCCAAGAAATTATGTTGATTGACTAAGTATTATTAAACAAAAAAGTAGATTGTGAATTTGTGATAGTCATGTAGCAATACTCTTTCACAAAACAAGATATATAAGCCTAAAAAAGAATTTTTTTTTTATAAATATGTTATTGAAGGACAAAAATAAGACAACAGCATAATCTACAATTTGCATTAATTTTTTTTTCCTATTCAAATTCTTCGTTTTCAATCAATTCAATTGGGGTAGGGGGAGTAGCATGGAATCAGTCTTGTTAATTAATGGCCCAATTGGCCATCACGTTTATTTTGGTGAGGCAGTCATCTACTCAACTCATCAAGTTGGCTTCATGAATAGGAAGAGAATCAGAACTTTCTTTTTATATATTAGGAATTATTTATTTATTTATTTTTAAAGGAAGGAAGAGTACAACTATAACAATAAGGCATATAAGTTCCATTCAATTGAGATTTAAAAGCATGCAAGTGGCATATAACATTATAACTTAACTTATAAAGCCAGCAATTAATATATATCACATTTTTATAATCGTATAATTGTGTGGACATACTCATATACATGAATTATATATTGTGAATTGTTTTATTACCAATAAGTCATTTTTTATACTATATATATTGATATATGTCTTCTTCTTTTTATAATAATAAATGTACCTTTTACTTTTTATTATTAATTCGATATATTTGGACACAATTTAAATCTAAAATAAAAAGAAATGAGATAGCTCGCTACTACTCATCACAATAATTTTTTAGTGAAAGCACTTAAATTGAGAATTATTATGCAAAGAGCTAGGATATCTGATTAAAAAGAATATATATATATATATATATATATATATATACACTACTC
Source organism: Stylosanthes scabra (assembly GCA_036250425.1). Taxonomy (NCBI): domain Eukaryota; kingdom Viridiplantae; phylum Streptophyta; class Magnoliopsida; order Fabales; family Fabaceae; genus Stylosanthes; species Stylosanthes scabra. The sequence goes on along the minus strand of JASCZI010181261.1, from coordinate 13,208 downwards.
ACATTTAACACACTACTACTATCTAAGAAAGAATTATATAAATTGTATATCAATTTTCAAAATCATTAAATATATATAGTTCTATATATATATTTGAAAATTTATAAAAAATATTGAAATTTAATTAATTTGATGTTGTACATGTAGTTAGGAAAACTATATCATTATTTTGAGGGGACCCTCATGGTGTGATGAGTGAATGTCAAAGTTTGAAATAAACGAATGAATGAAACGATATATCTATCTATCTACCCATCCATGGTTTGGTCCCATGCTTAAGGGGTCAGAGATCACATATATTCACATACCAACTAGCTAGTTATTGCATACATAAAACGGAAGAAACACATGAACACATGTTGCTATTAATTTCCATCTCATGTGCACCAAATAATAGAACAAGTATTTTAGCAGCGAGCTAATTATTCCGTTTAAATAAGTATCGAAGATTTAAATATTATTTTGTTATATATAATAATTTATTGGTCAGTCGTAGATTCTTAAATGGAGTTTAAATTCTTCGCGACTAATTAATTTTTAATCGGTTGGTTAGAAGGCATTGTAAGAAAAAAAAATTGACACATAATTCCTCATCCATATCCATATAAGCATTATATTCCAATTTTTGGGAAGAATATAATAAAATTAATTTTGGGAAGAATATAATAAAATTATTAATAACTAAATATTAGTTAATCTTAATGCAAGTACTGCTGGGTCACGTAGAATTTGGGAGTTGAGACACTTTGAACAAAGAAAAAGGGAAAAGCATAAAAAGGATGTGGCACATCACGTTAAAGCACCAAAAAAGTGATTTTGCAAATTGGGATTAATTGAAATGTTTATATCAACGCACAGATAACTTATGCGGCTGCTTTCCCTCAATTTCTACTCTGGAAATTCCAATTTTTAGAATGCAAATTTATTCTTAATTTTATTTTTTATAACATATATATATATATAATGTATTATTTTATCTGAAAACTAGCATAATGCTGGTTATAATATACATACACTACAAAACTAAAAAAAAATACATATATAAAAATATTGCATGATGAAGAATTAATATGTTTTCAATAGTTTGCTTATTATTGGGAAAAAAAAAATTAGAACATAAAGTAAGGATGGAGAACTCAAATTTTATTCATGTACTTTGCATCTGCCGACTGTGGACTAGTACAAGCTTAATTTTATTTTCATTATCTCTATTATTTTTTCATTTTTTAATTAATTGCATCAATATTGAGGTTTGAGTGCAGTGTGTATTTTATATTTTTATTTATTTTAATTGTTCTTTTGGAAAATTTGTTCCTGAATTCTGATCTCAGAGCTTACGATCTTGCTTGCAAGTTGATCGTCAAGTTGCATATATATGTGAGAGAATTTAGGAAATTCAAATAGCCTCCATGTTTGCTAAAATTACCAAACTGCCATTCTTTTTTTACAAATAATAATAGAAAATTTATTTGGTGTAGAGTAAAATTAAATGAATTAGGGCATAATCCATTGGGAACTTGTAAATTTAACTCTATTTTATATATTTTTGCTTCATTTAATTATTATTAGTGGATATTTTTTCATAAAAAAAAATAAAAATGTCTTTCTTTTTATTTCTTTTTTTTTCTTAAAATAGTTCTCATGAACTTCTTAAATTTTAAGTAGTAGTATAATATCAAACAAATTAGTTTTGATCCTTAGATTGTTCAATGTACCAAAAATATATCAAGGTAAAAATACAGTATAAATGAAACAAAGACTTTAAATATTAAATTCTTGATATTATAAGTAAAGTGTAAACTCTTGCTATTATTTTTTTGTATTTGTATTATATATTTGCTAAACTACGAAAGATTGTACAAGTTTTTTGTTAGTATTATTCTATTATGGAACAGATCATAGTCTTCAAAAGTTGTAGCACAATAATAATAGGTCTCACCGTCTCACCATGCAGGAAGATCTTTTGTTTTTGTTTTTTTTTTTAAATAAACAATTATTTATATTATTTTTGCTTTTGCTATTGCACTATATATATATATGGTGAATGCTAACAAACCCCTCATAAATTAAAGGGTAATTTATTCTCTATGACATGTTTAATTTTGATTGGTTAATAAAAAGTGACTAAGTACAGTTAATTTTAACTCTCTATTTAACTATAGTTATGCTAATCTAATTTGTTAACTATAGTTAGACACTTTTTGTAAATATTCAAAATTTTAACACAAATTCCTTTTGTAATTTTTTATTTTTCTGAACCCATATATTTATTTTTAAAAAAATAAAAAATAAAAATGGAGAGAGATACTCCTTTTCACTTCTTCACTTTCTGTTCTTGATTCTTATCTCTCAAAGTAACATGTTGATTAGGGTTTAATTGCCCCAAATTGTCGAAAAAATAACGCTTGCAATTAAGAAGCATTAGCAGGGAAGAAATTAAGAGGTTCTGGAATTTGATGTACATGCTTCGCACATGATCACTTTTGAAATTAAATGTCATTTGGATTATCTAAATATATTTTTTTTGAATTTATAACAAGTAACCACCAACTTCTAATTCAGCTTCTTGTTTCTCTTTTATCTCAAATTCACCGCTCAATTCCGTTTCAAAATCCTTTAAATCTCTGTACCATACAAACAAAGTATTCAACATTATTATCATCATCATCGTTATTGTTATTCTAACCACAATAACCACATTCACACACACCCTAATTAAACTGCTTCATTATCCCAAATTAAACTCATGTATGTTCTTTTGTTCCTTCTTCTCATTTCAATTCACTTGTTTGTTTTTACCTTGTTTTTATTTTCTATTTTTAAAAAAAAATAAATGTGTGAATCGAAAAAAATAATAAATTACAAGATGAGATTTGTGTTAAAATCTTAAATATTTGTAAAAGGTGTGACTATAGTTAATAGGTTAAGTTAGCATAATTATAATTAAATGTAGAGATAAATTTAACTACATTAAACTATCCATTGTGAATTAATAAAAATTAAACATGTCATAGGGGTAAATTACCCTCTAATTTATGAGGGGTTTGCTAGAATTCATCTATATATTAACGAAGTTTAATATATATGCAACAAATTAAAAATAATGCTAAATGTAAACTAGAGAAATAATCCAAATGAATTCACTTTGAAATTTTAATATTGATAGTAATGTTAGAGAGATAATACCCTAAAGTTATTTTATTTAATTTAACATGTATAATTATAAATTCATTACATCTAACATTATATTACCCAATTATTCGAGTTAACAAATATTAAATAAAATAATTTAAAACTATTTTGAACTAATTTTCTATACACTTTTGTTTTAATCTTTGATGTGTAACACTGCTATATATCCACATTACAGATTAAGAATGCTTTTTGAATTGAATTACTTAAATATGGTACGGTAAAATTAATATATATAATTATAAATTATTAACTACTTTAATTTAGTGGGAATTTATAAGAAATAGAAGTAGTTAAGAATTCAAATGAATTATATATGATAACTTAATCGCAAGAGCATCCCAGATAATAATGTATTATTATATTTTTCTTCCATAATATATTAAAATGAGGAATTTAATTTTAATGTACTGACACATCGTAAAACATTTTATATGATTATTTAATCAAATTCATTTATAATATGGTTTTTGATATAGTAGTTTTAAAAATTAATTATTTTTATTAATATAATAATACAAGCTTAGTTTTTATATGAATTTTTTTTATATTAACATTATATGAAAATTAAATTATACTAAAATATATGCGACTTTAACAAACTAATTCGTATTGATTTATTTATATTCCATTGCCTTATAAAATTAAGGTAAGGACTTATGCAAAGAAGTGAAAATTTTCCTTCTTGAGTAGGAGTATAGTTAAAAGAGATAATTGTCATGATGATATTTTTTTTTTACAGGATAATCATCATGATGATGGTAGTAAGGAACTAAGGATAATCTTCGCTGGAAAAACATGTCCCATTGTCCAATAATATAATGTTTTAGTATATAGTCATGGAGAACCCATTATATTTATTTAATTAATATAGAGTTTAGATATTTTTCACCCTGATATTTTTAAACGAAAGATATATTATCAATTCCATGTCTTTTAATTGATTCCTTGCTTTTCATTAAGCAGCTAATTTTTTTTTTTTTTTGAGTTTCTTCATACTTATGGTTATGGGCATCTTACTTTTTGATATATATAATTAGGGTGCATGTGGTTATGATATTTTTATTAAACACCAACATGAATTTTTTTAAATAGTACAATTCTTAAAAAATATTTTTTTTAGCAAATTAATAATAAAATCAATAAAACTAATTTTCTAAGAAGAGACATTTCAATATTTTTTAATGTTATAGATAAAACTTTTATTTGAAAAAAAATAAGCATGTTAAGTGTATATTAAAAATAGTCTCCAATTAGTTACTAGTACTACCTACAAAAATACGCATTTGGCATAGCATAATAAATTAGATTATTTATTTACTGTAAGTTTGATTATTAATAATTGATTAATACCTCATTAATAATAATATTTTGGCACTGAAATTATAGTAGCTAAAAAATTGTCAAATATGCATGTAAATAAATTTCGTTTGTTCATGAAGAAAGAGCTAGTAGGATCATTCATGAGAATGCATAAAAGTTATGGATATATTCACATGAACACAAATTAAAAAGAGAGAAGGGCATTTTGGTAAATTAAAGTAGACCAAGTTGGCCCTTATTTTAATACATGACCCCCACATGAACCTCATTTAACCCCTTTCATCTTTTGAAAAATCCAACCCCACACACCACACCTCTCTCTCTCTCTCATCGCCCACAGACACTATATTAGAACCTATTACAATAATAATAAACTACCATATAACCCTAACAACAATACCAAACCTAAAACCCCCCCTCTCTCGCCTCCTCTCTTATTCTTCACAACTCATACAAACTCTTTCTCTCTTCTCTTCATTTCTAAACCAGAAAAACTCTTTCAAAATATCAAAATCCCATCAAAAACCCTAAGTATTATTTGCGGTCGCGGATTAGACTTGGTTAGACTTGGTTGGGAATTAAAAAACTTATAGTCCAAGTCTGTTATAACAAGATTCGAATAATATCCGCGATTTACGCGAAGCTCGAGGTGACAGTTACACGGCCAGGAAAAAGGACGAACAGAAAAAAATGCCTCCAAATCCGCCAAAGTCTTCTATGCAAGTACACCGGATCAACCACACCGCCACCAACGGCGGTGCCGCCGCCATCACCGGATGTAATCATCTCAAGAAGAATAATTCTTCACCCGCCGTCGTCATCCCCGACGCCGTGGCGCGGTACCACACTCACGCCGTGGCGGCGAACCAGTGCTGCTCGGCGGTAGTACAGGAGATCGCCGCGCCGGTCTCCGCCGTGTGGTCCGTCGTCCGGCGCTTTGACAATCCCCAGGCCTACAAGCACTTCGTGAAGAGCTGCCACGTCATCGGCGGCGACGGTGCCGTAGGCACACTCCGCGAAGTCCACGTGATCTCCGGGCTCCCCGCCGGCCGGAGCACCGAGCGACTGGAGATCTTGGACGAGGAAGAGCACGTGCTGAGCTTCAGCATGGTCGGCGGCGACCACCGGCTGGCGAACTACCGATCCGTTACGACGCTTCACTCGTCCGGCAGCGGAGATTCTTCGACGGTGGTTGTGGAATCTTACGTGGTGGATGTGCCTCCGGGGAACACGAAAGAAGACACGTGCGTTTTCGTGGACACGATCGTAAAATGCAACCTTCAATCTTTGGCGCAAATCGCTGAGAATTTGACGACACGAAACTGCATCAACACCAACAATAACAACACCAAGTTCTGTAACTAATTTCTTCTTTTTTTTTTTAATTTAATTTTTTAGTTTTTTTTTTTTTTTGCATTTTTATAATATTTATGTGTCTATATATTATGTTATTGGTTAAGTTTTTTGGACTTAACACATTTTGCTTGGGTTTGTTAGGGGGGTGACTCTCTAAAGTATAAACCCCTAACATTATTATTATTGTTGATTAAGTGTTATGAAATATGAATATAATTTGTGAATATTGGTTTCATAATTTGTATGTATGTAGGATAATTATATTATTATTATTATTATCTGATATGTAACAATTTATTTTTTGTAAGTGGATTTTGAAGAAAAGTAGTTAATTAATTGCGAGTGGGAATCTATTTAATTAGTGGTGGAGAGGTAGATGGTGATTAGATGAAGAGAAATGCACTAAGTACATTCTTCATTGTTTGATAAATTAATTTTATGTTTGAACATAGAAGGAAAAAAAAATGGGTAGTGATTTGTTATGTCATGATTCATGAATTGCAAGTTTATTTCCACATGAAATAATATAATGTTTTGAGCATTTTAAATTTGAGCTCCCACTAGCTACTACTTCATCATTCCCAGAAGCTAAGGCGAATCTATGGATGAAGATGATGCTATTTTCTTTTCCCCTATTTATGTGTTACATACATAACCATATCATTTATATAAATAATAATGTAAAAACAAAATGAGTGCATATGCTACATATATATTACATATACTACATATGTTATTATAGCTATAGTTTAAATGAGGTTATTTGAGATTAAGTGCATTTTTACTTTTCATTTTTTTGAGGATATATATATACTATATACACGATCCACTGATTGCGGAGTATATTCCTTTTTAAATACAAGCAATTTTTAATCTTTGTAATGTGTATATATATATATATATATATATTTAGTAACATTTCTAGGAGAGGTCCTTTCAGGGTACGACTTTGAATTTTCTTTACATTTCTAGTCATAAAAGAAAGCAAATTAAATACCCCTTTCTTGCCACAAAAATAAAAAAAAGTAAGAATATATTTTAAATAAAGTTACCTTATCCTATCTATATATCTATATATATATATTATAAATAGTGAAAAAAATTAGATTTAAAAAAAAAAAAGAAGAAGCAAGGCATATTAAAAAGTATATACTACGATATATCTACCAATCAATATAAGCTGTCGTTAGCTGTAAACAATCACTACTTCAATTTGATTTTATATATTATTATTATTATTATTATTATTATTATTAGTTGTTTATCACGCATATATATAGAAGAGTAAAACCATAACAAACAACGAAACATACATGCAAGTTGCATATATAATAATAATGGAACTTGTACACGTACTTTATAGTCTTATTTTAATGGATCAACTTGCATTGCATTTTTCCATATTGAATTCAATTTGGTGAGAGAGAAAGAGACTAAGAGACAAATCAAATCAAAATGAAGCGAGTTAAATCCTATTTTAGCTTTTTATATTGATCGATTGCATCGAATTAATATTTAATTTTTCAATTGCGTTAACATAATTATTTATATTAAAAAAGTTATTTAGTATTCTAATGAAAAAAATACTAAAAATTAACATAGTGGAATTTTTATATTAGTATAATTAAAATGTTCGTTAATTTCAGAGATCAAAATGAATTCAAGAAGTATTGAATTGAAAAATGAAATGCTTAAAATAGGGAGAGAGAGGGAAAGGAAAAGGGTGGTGGCATCATGTTTGTTTGTTTGAGTGTGAATGATGAATAGTATCCATCGTCGCTTTGTGCAACTTGACCTTGCAACTTGCACACTTAATAAGTTTCAAGAAACTACCTTTCAATAATGATTTTAAACCATATTTAATATTTATTTATTTTGGGGTTTAGAATTTAGATGAATTGTTGAATATTGAAATTCTTTTTGAATATTGAATATGAAGAATGCAAGTGGCTCTCTTCAACGACTTAATTCCTTTTCACCTGTCACGCTACCTTCGAGAGTGTTTCTCAAGTTCTTTCACATTTTTTTATAAGGTTTAAATTAATAAATTGTTTGAATTTGTTTTTGTTATATATGTGGAGAGTTATTAATATATAAAGTTGAATTAGACACATACTAAATACGATGAAAAAAAAAAACTAATCATTCACCAAACATCTTAGCTTGAAAACTTTATAAAAATATGATTGTTATTCTTTATTTATTGAGTATTTAAATTATTTTTTAATTTATAAAATATATAAGAAAAATGCATATTTGATTGGTAAGAAAATAGTGAGTCAAAAAATGTTTACAATACAATATTAGAGCCCATTTATAATATATATATATATATATATAGTTGTTATGGGGACATCTATCTTTCTGAATTTAAGCTTTAATTTATTAACTTTAACAATTTACAACTACTTTAATAATATAATTCTGTTTGATCTGAAAATAAAGTAAAACTTAATGATAAACAATAATTTTTCATTACTCCGGACGAATAATTTAATTGTTTTTGAAACTTTAAGTGGAAAATGTTTGCTAACCTATATGTATGTTATTCTGAAAATGACCTTACAAGAAGTGACTGAGGCAATTAAATTCTTTTGCATTGTATCACTCATTTTGTCACTTATTCACTGCTATGCCAAGGACAACTACTGTAAAGCCTAAACAGACGCATAAAGTTGATAACTTAGATATTCCATTACTGGATTCCAATTAACCTATATAATTATTACTCATTCTATATATATACATATATAAAATGTTGCTTATTTTAAAGATGATCAAAATAATGTTCTCTATTCTCCTATCAAATAACATTAACCTATTTTTTTGAGAAAAGAATCATGGCATGATATCATAATATTTATACCTAAAAGGATTAGAGTTCGATTGAGGTAAAGATTGGATTATATATTTGAGTGTTGTGAAATTCTAAAAATGATTCAAGGAAATATATGTGGACCAATTCATCTATTATGTAGATCTTTTCGGATATTTTATGGTCCCTCCGTCGACATTTTTTAACAGTTTTAGGTTTGGGATCTTCGTGCAGCGTTACATTATATGCAAATACATTGTCAATAATTATTTTATTTCGATCCTTACATTCACCTTTAAAAAGTTGATATACAAAATTGAAATGCGACGATTACAAGATCTTAAATGATGTTATCACAGGAGGAGATTGTATTTTTCTTTTGTTAAATCCAAAAGAAAAAAGAAATTAATACGAAATTTAAAAAATAAAGAAATTCTAGGCTAATTTACCCAAATGCCACCTTTTGTAAAACTTGTTCTCAAAATGTCACTCTTTTGAAACAATTGACCTAGCTGCCACCATTTGCTACGGTGGCAGCTGACTATTTTTTTTCATTGCTGACTCGGAGGCGCTAACGCGCTTGGCGTCCCTTTAAGAGAGGCGCTAAACCGGGTAGCGCTAGCTTTGCAGAAAACGCTGAAGTGGAAGGCGCCTCTATATAGGAAGCGTGAAATGGGAAGGCGCCTCTTATAAGAAAGTCGCATAACGCAATGGCGCCTCCATGTGACGTGACTGTTTGCAACTTAATTATTAAACGTTAATTGATATAATATAAACATATATGTTTTAATGCAATATCTCCAAACATATACGTAAGGAGAAAGTCTTGGGAGCCAACTTTAGGGAACCTATACGGATCCAATGTCAATTTTTCTTCATTTTTCTTTTCTCTTTTATCATTCATTATTTTCCTAATTACACTCATGAGCTCCCTATGGCTCCTTAACGTTAGCTCCCTATCATTACTCATACATAAAACAATATAAACAAGTTTAGTAATTTATCTATAAAACATCATTGAGCAAAAATTATGTAAATTAGCCGGATTTCTTCTATAAAACAAAAATAAAAAACAATGTGTTATTTAATGATGTTTTATAAATTTTTATGTGTTATTTAATTTGTTATGTATTCTGAATGTACTCTTTATTATTATTTTTTTTTAATTTGAGAGCTTAAACAACCTATAAAAAAAAAAGTAGTATAACCTTTCTTACTATATTTTATTTTTTTAATATATATATATATAGTAGTATACTAATAATACTATTACAATCAAAGAAAATTTTGAGTAAAGAAAATTTTATTCTAAAAAAAATTAATTTTGGTAACTAAGTAAAACAACAATTAATTATAAATGAAATTATACAAAGTAATACATTTAAAATATAATCATATGATAATAAATAACTTATAAGAGTATTTTACGAATAAAAAAATACCACATCAAAATCATGTTCCCATCCTTGAGATAAGTGGAGTACGTAATAAAAAGAATTCTAAAAATCTAAATGAAAGTAAATGTTTATTAAATATTAGAATATTTTTACTTTTATTATAAAAAATTTCTCAAACATACTTAAAAAATTAAATATCTTTTTCAATAACTTGATTGTACTCAAAAAAATTTATATAATTTTTTAATGATAATATGAGTAGCTATTATAGACTATTATAAATAAAAATCTTATATTTATTTTTTATATACTCCATGTACTCTAAACACCCTAATTTAGAGAAAGTACGTTCTCAACTTTATAAAGTGAAACACATAGCAGTTGCAAACAGTCACTATACATGGAGGCGCCATTGCGTTATGCGACTTTTTTATAGGAGGCGCCTTCTCATTTCACGCTTCCTATATGGAGGCGCCTTCCACTTCAGCGTTTTCTGAAAGCTAGTGCTACTCGGTTTTTGGTTCTCTTAAAGGGACGCCAAGCGCGTTAGCGCCTCTGAGTCAGCAATGGAAAAAAAATAGTCAGCTGCCACCGTGGCAAATGGTGGCAGCTGGATCAATTGTTTCAAAAGGGTGACATTTAGAAAATAAGTTTTACAAAAGGTGGCATTTGGGTAAATTAGCCGAAATTCTATAAACAAAATTACTCCAACAGGAAAAAGCTCATGTGTATATTAAATATTTTTTATTAAAAATACTTTAAGAAATTATTTAAAGTATATATCCAATGTGTAAACAAATATTACAATATACAAAATATATATTAAAATATGTTAAATAATATTAATATATATATGATGGCAATTTTATTTACATATATAGACATAGAATTTTAAATTTTTTTTATATACTTTTTATATACTCTTAGAATAGGAAACTAAGAGTTGTTGTTAGGGTTTTTCATCTAAATAGGAAATAAATGAGCTCATTTTTAATTAATGAATATTAACTTATTTTTTTTTAAATTACAATATCTTTTTTTAGTTCCCAAATTTTTGGATGATTTGGAGCTATGATTTAGAGTTTAACATTTATAATTTAGAATTTAAAATAAAAATTGGTTAATCTTAACAAATAATCAACTCTCTAACGAACTCTTCTAATCTATCATCCACTTATAAACTTGAATTCATACACATTATATTGATCATCGAGATACAACTTGAACATCATATATATCATCAAAAATTCAATTCATCACATGCACTACTTGAAAAGTTTTATGAGAATTCAAATAATAATATTGACACTTTTTCTTCTTCTTCATGGATGCATGAAGACAAAAGATGTAAAACCTCGGATAAGTTTGCACCAAAAGAAGTGATGGAGAAAGAATGCTATTTTCTTGTCGTCACGGAACTTGTTTTTCTTTTGACTATTCATGAGATCTCCATTAATGAATTCCATGTCCACCATATTTAACCCATCCTTATCCATATTTATTGCTTCAATTCGTATAATTGAAAAAAAATACCTTTTTATTTGTATAAATTTCTTTCATTTACACAAACATTTCATTATAAATTATCAAATAAAAAAATTTTCATGACCAACAAATTTAATTTAGTATAATAAAAAAATTAACCAATAATGTATTTATATAGTAACTCTAAAAATATAAATACCATATTTAAAAATTATGTGTGCAAAATATAATAAGTATATGCGTAAAAAATAACAAAATGAATATGTAAACTACTTAATTTATAAATGTGAAATATTCGAGAGTTATATGTATGCTGGTCAAAAATAATATATTTTGAAATTTATTATATTATAAGGATATCAAAATTATCCAATCTCATGGTCCCTTAATAATCAAGTGGTGCGGGTTCAATAATCCCTCACTCTTATTTCCAATTATTTCATTATAATCTTTAACGGGAAGTCTAAGTAATAAAGGAATTAGTCACTATTCGCCAATCACTCGCCACGATAAATTAATATATATCATGATATATAGACAAAAAAATTAGAATTATTAAATTCGTAATAACAAAAATAAATAGTATATATAGAAAAGGTATTATTGTTATGGGGAAAAAATCTCTAATAAAATAAACAAATTGGTATAAAGTGAGAAAAATAATAGTTTAATTATCATGAAATTTCAAAGTTTTATCACATATGAATTTTATTATTTTAATTTAATAATAATAATTATTATAATTAATATTTTTATTCTACTTTTTTTTGTCAATCTTCTTTTTATCCGTATGGTTATATATACTTTTGAGAACAACAACTAAAAAAAGTAGCTAACAAACAGATAAGGTGTGAGTCGTATATATGCCAACCTTCCAATTTGAGGAATGTGTGAGAGTTAAGGTTTAATTAGAGAATAGAGATGCATGTATCTACCATTATCCAATGGGATCACACAATTCAAGCAATATAAGTGTGCTTGCTAAGACACAATTAATTTCATGTATTTGACTAATTTTAACTAGACGAGTTTAAGGTTATGAAAGCATGCACATGCATCAAATAAATTCAAAAGTTTTGTAAATTAAATGATTTATAGATTTTAATTAATTAGGGTTAGAATAATTGGTACATGTGAATATGTGATTTATATATACTTTGGTTAATTGGTTTTTGAATTTATTTACAATAGTATATATTATTTTTATATATTATAATTTATTATATCCTCAACCAAACATAACCCCCAAAAAAAAAAAAAACTGCTATACTAAAAGAGTAAATTGCAAATGTAACTCTTACCAAATTCCTAGTATAGTTGTAAAAAGAAATATTTTTAGAAGTTGCAAATAAATTTACCTATCTAGTAGTTACCTTGTTAAGGCACTTAAAAAAATAATAATAATAAAAAATAGATATATATGAAGCATGCATACAACACATGAGGGAAGAAAGTGACACTACTTTGTTGATTTTCTTATCTGTGCCCCATTTGTTTTGAGGTAGAACGAAAATGACTTAAGATAGTGGAGAGGACAATATATAAGGGCTTCGATCATTCTTCAAGAAATGTCATTGGTTGTGAAAACGTCAACATACAACATAACCTTAATATATATATATATATATATATATATATAT
>JASCZI010181260.1:242511-258010 GCA_036250425.1 Stylosanthes scabra | reverse complement strand
TTGATTTAAACCTATGATAATCAACAAGATTCTTGGAAAGAATTAAATGTCACATATTCAATCTCATGCAAAACCTTATTGAATTATTAAAGATTCTAATACACATCAAATCTAATGCTCATCTCAGAGTCAGTAAAGAAATATAGAATGATTCTTGAATATGTTTGAATGCCTATTTTCTCAAATTTAACAATTCAAAACATGGAAGATCGAATTACTTCTCAGTACATCAAATCTTTAAAGATTAGTAAAAAAAAATCAAACAAGAAACAAATCAATCATTTATGTGATAGAAATACAAATTCATATATGGCACAATCATTCAAATTATTATATCTAATTCAATGAACAAATTTAAAAGACAATTCTTGAACTAATCTATGATAACCAATATTAATGTAAAATCAAATTCTATGTCACCTTATTCAATTAAACTTCAATCTTGACATTTCACAAATCATACATAACATGTTTGATCTCAAGAACTAGTATAGAAATCAAACAAAAGTAAGAATCAATTATACCTCTCGGTTGCACTTGATTCTGTAATCATTGATGAATAAGAAGAATCTTTTGAATTTGACATAAACTTGCAGATTTAGAATAGATTACTAGATTAATCCATTAGCTTGGTAAGAACAGAGTTCCTCCTCCTCAATCTCTATGATGTTTAGCCACTCATGATTATGAGTAACTCAAAGAAAACTATAAAGATGAATCTTGAATTCGTGAACATTCAAAGAACTTAATAACTTAAAAGAAAGAGAGAGAAATTTGCTCTTGAAAAGAAAAACTGATTATTGATTGATTATGAAAAATGATACAAAAAAAATCAATCTCTAATTCTAATTCCAATCTAATGTAATTTCAATGATGATAAGATTGTAGTCTAAGTGTAAAAGTTGTTTTTGATCATTGAAAATTCACCTATTTATAGATTTACAAAACCTAAATGAATTACAAATTTATCTCAAATGAAATTCTCCTGCATTTGGACTTGGACTAGCATACTTGGCGCCTAGACTTTGGACAGTACGCCTAGACTTTGGCTTCTAGGAGTGCTTGTGCACGCCTAGACGTTGGAGCTGGTGCCTAGACTTTGTGTTTTGGTGAAATCCATAATGATACTTATGCATCACAACACCAAACTTAAACACTGCTTGTCCTCAAGCAAGTTAAAATCATTCTTAATTCATTTGTTTGCAGTATGGGGAATTTTAAGTTTAAATTCTAATTTCAATTAATCCTAATCTTCTATTAACTTTTGATAGTTCTTAGATTTAAAAAGTTCTGTTTTCTTCAAAACTTGTTGATTAGGTAACATAATGATTTATTTTTTTCGAAATTTTTGGATAATTCTTTTTCTTTTATTTTTCTTTTCCCTCTTTTGGATGGAATTTGACTCTTACTGTCTTGTTATTAAGGAGTCTATTTAGAGTAAGTTTTCAATCGACAATCCCAAACAATTAAGCTCAAGTTGTCAGGTGATGAAGCACCCCTAAGATTTAATGGCTTTAGCCTATCCTCATAGCATTTCAGCACAAGCATATAGCCTTAATTTTTTACCTTTTTAGCTCATTCATTTTATTGAGGCAGCTATTTAGGATAAGCTTTCGATCGAACAATCACGAACGTTTGAAGTTCAAGTTGCCAGGTGATGAAGCACCCCATTGGATCTAGGCTCTAGCCTCTCCTCAACACAATCCAGCATTTGGTTTTTATTTTTGGTCATTGATGCTCAAAGCCTTTACTTTTTTATATCAAAGAACTTCCTCATTCTTATTAGTATCTCACAATATTACAAATTCAACAAGCCTTACTTACAAAGCTCAATCATCAAACTTTCTCAAGTCTCTAACTTTCAAAGAATTAAAATCGGCTATCATTTATCCTCTTTTTACCTCCACTATCATTAAACAAATTCCTTGTTCCTGATTTTAATTTACTTAATTGCAAGACATGATTTAAGAGATATTAAATGCATAATATTTCATTAAAAATACTTCTTACAGATGCATACATCAATTTATTCATATAAAAGAAGGAAAAGCTACTCAAGATAAGGCGATAAATATAAATAAGAAACTAAGGAAGGGGAACTAGACAACTTGGTCACTCTTTTTCAGGTTCTGCCATTGGTACATCAGCAGATTGAGAAGGGTCTCCTTGTTGGTGTGACAGACTTGGAGGCCACATACTCTTCGAACAAATTTTGATGAAAAGGGACCTGAAAGGGTGAGTATCAAAGTTTGGTGTTGAAGATGAAACCATGGTCAAGTGAGTGAACGAACTTGCCAACACCAAACTTAGATGCTGCTTGTCCCTAAGCAACTAAAAACAGAGAAGAAATTACAGAGAAAGAAGGAAATCAAAATGCAGAAAAATGTTGTAGAGGATTGGTGGTCACGGGTTATTACAAATTGGGTTGCGGGGTAAGGTTTTTGGGTACGCCTAGGCGTTGGGGGAAACGCCTAGGCGCTGGTCAGGCACGCCTAGGCGTTGGGTAATTATAGGCAGAGGGGGGGAATGAGGGAGGGTTGGTGATGCCCGAAATCCTTGCGGAATCTCGGACTTCCACTGGCAAGTGCACCGGATCGTATCAAGTAATAAAAGTGTGAGTAAAGTGTCGTTTCCCACGGAGATTAACGGATTAAGCAATAATGATTAATTAATTCTCTAATTAGACAAAATAAAATTAATGAGATATATAAAGTATCTAAATTAATCCTAATTAAATCAAAACGAATAAAAAATCAAATCTAATAATAATAATAAGAAGAAGAAGCAAGCCTAGGATTAAGATATATTCACCCAAACAAAAATTCTAATTTAATTAATCAATTTCTTCTCATGCAAGCAATCATCAAATCACAAAGAACCCTAATTAACTAAACCATAATCTCTTAGTAATTTAGTTTATCTAATCCTAATTAATTATCAATCTCTTGATTAATCAAATAAAAAAAGAGGTGAAGACTAATCATAGTTCAATTATGTGAATTACAAGAGGAATTAATTAATTATCTCTAATCTAATTAACCCTAATTGAGATTCACACAAACAATTGCATAAACAACCAATTAATTATCTCTAATTTACTGGAAATATATGTAGATCAATTCTCAAACACAATCAATTTAGGTTTCTCTCAAAATTACTAAATTGAAAGCAAAGAAATAAAATACCTCTCGGTTAGTTTAATTCCTATGTGTGAAGAATAGAGAAATTGACCTATGATAGATGAAGCTTGCAATTAAAGAAAAGGAAAAATCATATTAAGACTCTATGCTTGGGATGAACAGAGCCCTCATCCCTAGGCTTGTGACAAAAAGTCACTGAGAACTAAACACAACGAAAACAAAAACTCAAAACTACCGACATGGAATTATGAGAAAAAAGTATCTAACTGACTCCTAAAACTTGCCTATTTATAACTATTATTAAACCCTAAAATTATAATTACTAATCGATCAAAAATCTGCAGAGTCTTGGGCTTGGCCTTATTGAATCACGTTTTGAGTCCTTGGGCCAAAGTGAAGCACGTTCAGGCTACAAGTCAGTAAACGTGACTTTGCTTCAATAAATGTGAGTTGAGTGGGCTTGCTTTTGTTATCATGCACGTTTGTGGACTTGGAAAACATGAGACAAAATGTGATCAAGTCTTTAATGTGCCATGAGTTCTGCTTGCCTTGGGTGTTTGATATACATCATGTTTTAGGCTTAAGAAGCTAAATGTTACTTGCTTGCTTAGGTGGGAGCCTTGGCCTTGTTTAATGAATGTCACGTTTTGATAAAGGAAAGAGTCCCTAAGCCAAACATGATATTGATCTTTGATGGCAAGCTTGCTGGTGCTTCATGATTTATGAGCTTTGATCACTGTTTCTTCTTAAATTCTGTAAACAATTAACAAACACTCAAAATAATAATAAATAAAGAATTAAACTTAATTATTTGAGTATTAAGTTAAATGTCCAATAAAATTATATTAAATTAGAGTCTAAAACCATCAATGATGCACACGCATCAGTTGGCGCCTAAGCGTTGGGATGGATGCCTAGGCGTTGGTATGGTGTTAGGAATGAGGTGATGTTAGGAGTGTGGGGTGTGTGTGTGGGGACGCCTAAGCGTCGATATGCCATGCCTATGCGTTGGTGAGTTTGGTTAGGGGCTGGGGTTGTGATAGCGCCTCAGCGTTGGTGAGTTTGGCCTAGGCGTGGGTTTGTGGCTAGGGAAGCGGGCAAGGGACAGGGGCGCCTAGGCATGAGTTATGCACGCCTAGGTGTTGGTACAAGTTTGGTTTGAGGGGATGGGAAGTGGGCAAGGAACGTCTAAGCGTTAGTTATGCACACCTAGGCGTTGGGGAAAGCTGCAGAAAAGGTGAGATTGATTATTCATGTATTTAAGTCATTTAGGTTCTTATATATGTGTAAACAATTCATAGATATTACAAATAGGATGCATGAATCATAGATTTTATAAAGTTAACACCAAACTTAGTTTGGTATTTAGATGTTGTGATTATTCTAGTTTTCTGTAATTCCTAAAAGTGTTTACTGCTATAAAGCACGGACATGGACACGCGACACGGACACGACACGACACGTGACACGGCGACACACCAAATTTAAAAAATTGCTGGACACGGGGACACGTATATATGAATATTATATATTCATTAATATCAAAGATAACCTTTTTCCCCAATAGTTTTACTCTCATAAAAAACTCCCATAAGGAAAATGAGAAGCAGCATTACAATCATAGTCCCTAAGCATAAAGATCAAGAAACTAGCCTACTAAGCTAATCTATCATCATCAAGATACAGCAAAAGGTAATTAACAAACAACAAAAGCATAGCAAAACCATAAGCAATCAGCTCCAGTAACAAATTCAACTCGGATTACAAAGATAACCATTTAACATATGCATTTCTTCATATAATGTATATATTGAAATTCAAAAAATCCTATATCTGAACAGAGTTATCAAGTTAGTAATAAGGATTTTGTACATCACATGTACACACAAAAAAATTATCTGAAGTCTATTTCTCCATTATATATAGTTGATAGCGTAATCATTAGAAAAAGTGACTCTTTCAAGTTCTGGTTCATCAAGAGAAAGATGGGCAACTTCGAGAACACCATTCTCTTCATCAATTGGTGAAAAATCATCTCCAGCAATATCCCACATCATAGTTTCTCCTTCTTTATATTGTGGAGTTTTTCTTGAAAGGAGACGAAGATTAGTGTGGACAAAAACTAAATTTCAGCACATTTAGGCTTTAGCTTATTCCTTTTCAGGGAATGAATAAAGGAATAACTGCTCCAATTCCTTTCACAACAAGAAGATGAAGATGGTTGCCCAAGCAATTTAAGAGCAATTGATTGAAGAAGTTTTGCTTTGCCACCATGAATTAACCACCATGATTTTGCATCAACTATTCCTCTATCATTTAAGGAATCATAATCATCAAAGATACCTCAACCATCAGAGAAGTTTGCAAATTCAATATTTACCTCTCTCATATCTTCTTCATTAGGAAAATACCTCTTTAAGCATTTAACTCTTTCATTAGTAATCTCAACATCTTGATGGGGAGAAATTCGTGTGGGGTCTTCTCTTAACCATTGGTGGCTATAATACCTACATAATTAATGGTTAAGAAGAAGTTAGTAGTAATTCAATTATCTTTATTTATAAAGAGAAAATTTATAAACTATAAATGTAAGAGGTTACCTTGGATTCAATGAATATGCTAAACAATGAAGGGGTGTGCTACTTTTTGTCCATCTTTGAACTAATATTGAATGCACAACATTGTAGAAGGATGATGACTCTTGTTCTTCCTTTCTTTCATAGAGATATATATCACTTCTCACATTCTTGAGCATTGAATCCCACATTTCATGAACCAAATGAAGAGTTGGTGCATCTGTGTTAGTACTTCTTAGGACATCTGATGTCCGAAATCCTTGCGGAGTTCCGGACTCTCATCGGCAAGTGTACCGGATCGTATCAAGTAATAAAAGTGTGAGTAGAGTATCGTTCCCACGGAGATTAACTGAGTAATCAATAATGACTAATTAACTCTCTAATTAGATCAAATCAAATAATCAAAAGATTAAGTGTATCTAAACTAATCCTAATCAAATCAAAATAAATCAAAATCAAATCTAACCAAATCTAATATAATCCTAATTAAATCTAATCACTAAAAATTATGCAAAATCAATTAAAATCTAATTAAATCAACAATATGGAAATCAAATTACAATATCAAAACACCCTCAAACGGATCAGACACTTAAAAGAATTAAACTAAACCTAGATTTACTAAATATGCATGCTGACATCAACGTAACTAAGAACAATGAATAAATTCAAATAACACTAATATATAACTAGACATACAGCAACGTAACTATAAGAGAAATTGGTAACAAAAATCTAATAACAAATAATTATGCTTTACTAAGACTTGACACCAACGTAATAAAGAAAGACAAAATTTGAGAAACAAGAAATTCGATAATCACTAGTAACAAGAAATTCCCAGAATCAATAAGAGTGAGCAACAAGTAAATCAAGATGATAAAAATCAATAATAAAGAGAACAAGCCAAGGAATAAGAGATATTCACCCAAACATAACCCTAATTCAAATAAACAAGTTACTTCACATGCAAGCAATCATCAAATCACATAGAACCCTAATTAACTAAACTCTAATCTCTTATTGACTTAGTTTCTCTAATCCTAATAAATTATTAATCTCTTAATTAATCAAATAGAAAAAAGAGGTGAAAATCAAACCTAGTTCAATTATGTGAATTAAAAGAAGAACTAATTAATTATCTCTAATCTAATTAACCCTAATTCAATTTACATAAATAATAGCATAAACAACCAATTAATTATCTCTAATTTATTGGAAATTTATGAAATTCAATTCCGTAAACACAATTAATAATTGGTTTTCTCAAACACAAAAATCAAAAGCTAGAAACAAATTACCTTTCAGTTAGTTTGTCTCCAAAATTGAAAACAGAGAAATTGAATTTGGAATTGAGAAGCTTGCATTTGAATAAACTTGAAATCGAATTAAAAATCTATACTTGGGATGAACAGAGCCCTCATCCCTTGAGCTTTATGAAATTAGCTACTCATGATTACTGAATGTGACACAAAATAAAGAAGAGAAGACATTGAAATTCCTAATCCTAATTTACTGTGAGAAAACGTACTAACAGAGAAGAGATAAATTGAAATCCTAATTTTTTTGGAATGAAAAGTGTGCAACAGAACTTCTCTAATTAACCTAAACTAACCTATTTATAATTATTACTAAACCCTAAATTACAATTACTGAACGACACAATGAACTGCAGAGTTGGGCTTTGGGCTTTGAAGAGGTTAAGTCACGTTTGGGCCTTAAGAGGGTGATGTTCGGACTTGGCCTCTCAAACGTGACCTTAATTGGCTTTGAGGAGAGCTTTGGTCATCACGTTTGATTAGGCCAAAACGTGATTCTAAACGTGCCCTTGATGAGTGTGGTGAGTTCTTGATTCATATTTGAGGCTTCATGATCACGTTTAGCTTGGTGCTTGCTTGGATCAAAATTGGTAAGCCTTACTTCAATTGATGCCACGTTTAGGAGAAACTTGGGAGGCCTTGTCTCACTTGATCACAATTGGCCGTGACTTGCTTCATGGGAGCTTGGGACAATTCTTGGTGATGTCACGTTTGGCCCAAGCTTGAGGCTTGTCCAAACGTGACATGTATTCTCCTCCAGAGTGAAGTCTGTAAACTTGATTCATGCTCTATTTTCTTTTTCTTCCTCTGCTTTTGTATTTTCTGTAATTTATTAACAAAATACTCAAAATAATAATTGATGAATAATTAAGCATAATTAATTGAGTATTAAGTTAAATATCTACTAAAAACATACGAAATTAGGGCCTAAGACCATGAATGATGCACATGCGTCAACATCATAAATAGGATTTGTAAAAGCAAGAATGTAATCAACTTTTTGCCACCAATTTTCATTCAGAATTTTCTGTCACAAAATCAGCTTTGCCAAGATTATCTTCCTTGTACGAAGACCACTTCTCACTAATTATCATTTCTTTGAGTCCTTGCTTTAACAACCTAAATCTTTTGAGCATCACAATGGTAGAAGCAAATCGAGTAGGGGCAACATTAAGCAACTTCAATGAATTAAATTCATTGAAAATAGATAACCTCATATGATGATTAACAATGAAATTTTTTATGAAAGAAGCATCTTTAGCAATTTGGGTGATCCATGAGCACTCTTCATAAATAAAATTATTCTTTTCTGTATTCTTCGCCGCACAAATATCCTTTAAAGCAAGGTAGAGAGTATGGACAACACATGGAGTCCAATAAATTGATGGAAATTCAGCTTCAATCAATAAACCAGCTACTTTGCAAACAGGCGCATTGTCAGTCACAATTTGCACTACATTTGAGAGACCAACTTCTCTTATCACGTCTCTTATTTGCTTTGTAACAAAATCCTTGTCCTTGATCTCATCCGAACAATCTACAGCTTTCAAAAACATAGGTCCACTTTCAGTCACAACCATAAAATTAAGAAGAGGTCTCCTTTGAGGATCACTCCATCCATCACTTACAATGTTTACTCCATTTCCACTCCATGAATTCTTGGTAGGCTCTAACAATTTTTCTACATGTTGCTTTTCTTTTTCAAGCAAAGTTGTCCTCAATTTGTTGTATCCAGGAGGAATATAATTATTGGCAGCATAAGAAAAAGCTAAATAAGGATTCTTTGCTAGATGGAAAGGTAATCCAGATGAGAAAAACATTCTAGCAATATGTAAATCTAAAGTCTCCCTTGCATTCATATTAAAAGCATTCACCAAAGGTCCAGTGACCCTTCTTTTTCTTGAATCAGTTTCACTTGCATTAGACAATGGTGGAAGAGGAATTGACTTAGGCTTTCTACTTTCATGCAACAATGCACTTTCCCCATCGAGTTTCTTAAGTTCTTCAAGTTTTGTTGATGTAACTTTTGAACAAACTCTAATTCTTTTTCCTGAAATCTTCAATAGATGTGCTCTCACTCTAGTATAGGAACCACTAAATGGAAGTTTGCAAAGTTTACATTCAAACTCAAGATTTCCACCACCTTCAATCTTATCTTTTTTTGTTACAAATTTCCATAGAGGTTTGTTTACATTTTCTTCAGAATCATTTTGAATACTTTTTGAACTCATCTCTCACAATCTTCTAATAATCTATAAAAACATATGAAAAGGGGTTTTTTTTCCTAAGATACAGTATTAGAAAGAAAAAACAGAGCATGTTCACAAATAAAAACCAGCACCTAATAAAGTAATAAGCCATTAGAAAACAAAGCCCACAATAACTTTGCAATCAACTAACTCCTATCACAATATAACAGTTATAATAATGATACTAATAATAAGGACAAGCACCACCGAAAGCAACAATAATAAAAAAAAAAATCAAACAGCAAATTGTTGGAATCAATGAATGAACTATCACATAAGACAACATAATATTAATAACAATAATAATATAATACTAATAATAAGCAACGCATGTTAGAAAACATTGAAAGATTAAAACAAATATATAGAAACAAAAACCTACCTTCGCGACGAACACTGGCGTGAATGTGTGATGATGCAAGAAGACCAAAAGCATAGCAGCGGCGCCGAGAAGCACAGGTCCGGCGGCGGCGCCGAGCACGAGTCTAGCGGCGACGTCAGAAGTGGTTGCAATGAAGAGGGGTAGCTTTTCTCCTTTTGGTGGATTCGAATTTGGGAATCAGAGTGTTCTAGACTTCTAGGGCATATTATTTTGATTTTGTAAATCATAAAAACAAAACATTTTTTAGTTTGGGTCGTGTCCAACCCGTGTCTGCCGTGTCCAGGCCATGTTTGGGCCGTGTTCGGTGTATTTTTTTGTTTTTTGGACAGGATACTTGTGGACACGTCTTGACACGCATGTCGGGCGTGTGTATGTGTGTGTCGTGTTCGAAAAGAGTCCGACACGCCGACACGGCAACTTTTAGAAGTGTTCGTGCTTCATAGGTTTACTTATATAAGTATGAGACTTAATATGATGAAATAAGTTTTGATATGCTATTTAAAAGAATGATGCAACACCAAACTTAGAAATGAACTATGTGATATGATAGGTAAGGTATTAAATGACATGAATGTTCAATTCTCCATGACTGCAGAATTCTGCAGAATTATGCAGAATTTCACTCTGCACTTCCCTGGCAACGGCGTCAAAAACTTGAGGCGACGAATTCTTTTAATAGAAGAACTTCGTAACAATCCGACAAGTGTATCGGATTTAGTAGTACCACTTATGAGTGGGTATCGTATCCACCAACTATCTTCCTAATTCAATTTTTACTTTTCTTTTTCTGCAAGTTATTACTCATTCACCATAAATCCTAGTATAACTAAATCCTAATATCTTAGTGATCTAGTTTCTCTTTAGTCTAATTAATCATCAATTTGTTGACTAATTAAACAAGAAAAGAGATAATACACGTATGTTGATTTAAACATATGATAACCAATAAGATTCTTGGAAAGAATTAAATGTCATATATTCAATCTCATGCAAAACCTTATTGAATTATTAAAGATGCTAAAACACATCAAATCACATGCTCATCTCAGAGTCAGTAAAGAAATATGGAATGATTCTTGAATATGTTTGAATGCCTATTTTCTCAAATTTAACAATTCAAAACATGGAAGATCTAATTACTTCTTAGTACATCAAATCTTTAAAGATTAGTAAAAAAAATAAAACAAGAAACAAATCAATCATTTATGCGATAGAAATACAGATTCATATATGGCTCAATCATTCAAATTATTATCTCTAATTCAATGAACAAATGTGAAAGACAATTCTTGATCTAATTTGTGATAACCAAGATTAATGTCAAATCAAATTCTATGTCACCTTATTCAATTAAACTTCAACTTTGACATTTCACAAATCATACATAACATGTTTGATCTCAAGAACTAGTTTAGAAATCAAACAAAAGTAAGAATCAATTATACCTCTCGGTTGCACTTGATTCTTTAATAATTAATGAACAAGAAGAATCCTTTGAATTTGGCATAAACTTGCAGATTTAGAATAGATTACTGGATTAATCCATTAGCTTGGTAAGAACAGAGCTCCTCCTCCTCAATCCCTATGATGTTTAGCCACTCATGATTTTGAGTAACTCAAAGAAAACTATTAAGATGAATCTTGAATTCATGAACATTCAAAGAACTTAAGCACTTAAAAGAAAGAGAGAGAATTTTGCTCTTGAAAAGAAAAACTAATTATTGATTGATTATGAAAAATATACAAAAAAAAAATCAATATCTAATTCTAATTCCAATCTAATGTAATTTCAATGTGATAAGATTATAATCTAAGTGTAAAAGTTGTTTTTATTATTGAAAATTCACCTATTTATAGATTTACAAAACTTAAATGAATTACAAATTTATTTCAAACGAAATTCTTCTGCATTTGGACTTGGACTAGCATACTTGGCGCTTAGACTTTGGCTTCTAGGAGTGCTTGTCAACGCCTAGACTTAGGAGCTGGTGCCTAGACTTTGTGTTTTGGTGCATGGTTTGGGCGCCTAGACTTTTCCAAATGGTGTTTGATTCACGCATATACTTTGAGCTTCTGAACTTGAGTGCCAAAGTCTAGACTTTGGAGATTGGCGCCTAGTGTAACACCCCGACTTTCGGTATGTCATGATCACACTTGCGGCCGAAGATGTCACTAAAACCCTAACTCTAAAATTCCAAAACTTACAAGCCTGTCGCGATGTAGCATAACGGTAACAATCGTGTAGTCATCGGATCACATATAAATATAAGTAACTGATAATCAACAGGTATATAAAACAGGAAATTCATATAAATAAAACACAACGTAGTTCCGTGATACAAAGGATAACCTAAAAAGAAGTACAACTGACTCATGGTTCATGGTTCATAACTGAAATAAAAAGTACATGAAATGAAAATACAACTCAAAGACAGGACCCTACAGGCTAAACCCGACCCCAGTTAAGGTCACCTAACTGTGAAGGTCACCTAACTGTGCCTAGCCTGACTAACTAATCCTAGGCCTCGTACTGTACTAACAATTAATGAGACACTAAGACTAAACACCACAACTATCATCTACACCCCTACGGCAGAGGGAATGTCCCGGTGAAATACCGGTTCACCAGATCATCGTCTGATAAACCGTCACTAGCCGATCTGCTGGTGACAGAGCCATACCCAATCGAAGCACTACCAGAAGAACTACCAAACGAGTGGTGACTAGAAGGTCCAGAGCCGACGCTAGCACTCTCTTGCTCCGATCCGTAGGAAGCGTCAGAATAGTATGCCTCAAGGGCGCCAATGGGTACGTGGTCTACAAGGTAGGGCTCCACAGGATCACCCTCTAACTCTGCCTCCGGATCAATCCTCTCGACGGAAGGCTCGTTGTCACTAGGCGGGGGAGAAGGAGGAGGAGGAGGAGTAGGAGGTGCCACTCTACGACGAGAAAACAGACTACGATACCAACGCACATCTGTCATAGGAGTACGCGGTATAGGGTGCATGGGTCCCGGAGCAGGTGCTGGAGCAAGCGGAGGTAACGGAGTACGAGGTGAGCGCTCACGCTCCCGATGGTAACTCCCACTAGAGCCCGATGAAACGGACGAAATCGGTGAACTAGCTGGGTGAGGAGGACAAGGTGCAGAAGGCCGCATCGTAGAAAGTGAAGAGAGAGGGAAGAGAAGTCCTGCGTAGTGTAAGAATAAAGGGGTGAGAACCTAAGGTTCCCAGCTCAGGGTATCACGAGGGCAACTACTTTATCTTAGGGGCTGACGTCACGTAGGATATCAAGTAGCAAGTAGTCAAGTAGGGATAACAGAAATAAAGCACTCACAAACAATATAATGCAATCACACAAAAATGCAACACACAATAAGATGCATGCCTGGTCCTAATGCAGGCCATGAGCTCATGCGTCGGTTTACTTCACGCACCCGACGATTACTAAGGAATCACCCCAGTATGGTTCACTCCTTCGAATGTCGTGGACCCAGTCCAAAGCGGCTATGTTCCCAAAACATGAAATCAATAATGTACCCCAGGTACTACAGCCAAGTCAAGGTGAGGATCCCGTCACCGACAATAATCAAAATATGGCAAACCGCATCGACAGGAGGAACATGATGATCTTTAGTGCCACAACCCAAAATCTTGAACAAGAGGGACGACACCCAGCCCTTGCATTTTCTTATCTCTTGGCAAGCGAGACGGCACCCAGCCCTTGCATTCCCAAATTCATTAGAGTCTTGTATTCATCCTCCAGTTCTCTCTCTTGAACCGTTGGCCGAATTCGGATGTAGCCAGAATTATCCCTCGGTCTACATGACTTAGTTGAACCGACCGGTCTAACTGTGACCCAAGTCCGATAAAACCGATACTTGGTCGATGCTAAAGCAATCCATTTCAAGGGATTAAACCGGTTTAGACCCATGAACCATTCCAAAGAAAGAAACCCGGTTCGATCATCTTGTCCCATACCAAGCCGACCAATGGAATCGGAATCAACCGTCACATCTAAGGTTATCTATGTTCACACCTTGGGACATAATTATTATCATGATGTTTTTTGTATTTTGTTGTTCCCTCATCATTCATACCTCAGCTCATATCATTAACGATAATCTTGGCTTCTTGTCTATTCTCTTTACCCTTTAACACCATAGCGGTTTAACCGGTTCTCCTTCCAAACTCTTATATATATTTTCTTGGTGTATTTTAGTATTTTATGATATTCCAGCAGTCATTATATCTTATATATATCATATGTTTCCACTTGTTAAGTTTTATTTACAATTTCCATCATCTTCTAATTTAGAAGTTTTCTAGCTTTTCGGTTTTAACTTAGCTTACTATAAATTACGTATCTTTTTCATCTTTTAATATTTTTAACTCAAACCAGTTCCATTTCTCTTATAAAATATATTTATATTTACCATTAAATCAGTTTTAAGAAATGCCTAGTTTTTAGGACCATTTTACCCTTATTACTTTCTCTTGATTTCCGATTTAACCTAGTTTATTAAATATTTTATAACTTTTTCATTTTAAGTCCTTTTAAGCTCAAACCAGTTTTATTATTCTTATAAAATCTTCATTTACATGTGACAAAAACAGTTTTACAAAAAGATATTTTATTAATGATGAAAATGCCCTTTTTAACCCCTACCCGGTTCGGTTATGACTACTTAAAGTAATTAATTTATTTACCTAAGGTAACTTTATTATTTTAAGGTGAAATTTCATATTTAGACTACTTAGACACTTATTAAACCCCCATAAAAACAGATTTGAAAACAAATTTGTAAAAAGACACTTTTACCCCCTTTTTACCTAGTCTTTACTTACTAGTTTTACTATTTTACCACCTAGTCTTAATTTTTTTAAGTTATTAACCAAAAACACTTTTATCATACATTATTTTGAAGGTCTTAATTCTATAAACATCATTAAACTATTTATTTTACCATTTTGCCCTTAGTTCATAAAAACATCATTTTTAATACATTAATCTTCTAACCGATTTTAGTGGCTTAATAAGTTTTATGAAATCTTTGTCCCAAGGGTGATAACCTCTCGGCCCTCAATCCATAATATCACATAGTGCCAAAAATCATGTAACACCCCAATATCAGTCAACCATGCTGCAGACATGTTTAACCGATATCGAAGCACTACTGACGCTCGACAATTACTGAGTATCATATATTTCGAAAACCATTTGAAATTGAACTCATTTAAGTATTAGAAAACCATAGTTCATATCCAAAATAGAGCCAATGACCATATTACATAAAATGTAGTTGTATAGAATATATTTACATAGATACATAATCAAATGGTTCCACATACTTTTCGACAGAACCTGCGAAGCTTAGGTTCGACCTTGAAATACAAACCATTATCTACATCCTAGATACGCACCCCTAGTTCTCCACACCAACACAGCGGAAGGCTTGAACTTGCGGAGATACTAGACTCAAAGAATCCAAAGGAATGCTTCGCCGACTTTCCAAGCTTGAACCTGTACCTGAAAAGCCTGATGATATATACGGAGTGAGAATCCCCAACCCATGGATTCTCAGTACGGAATAAGCGCCAAAACTACAATAAATAACCTAGCAGGATCACACGAAGCAATCCTACTCGTCACTCGGGTTTTGTTTAGATCCCTTGCCAACGCGTCATGCAACTCTCAGTAACCCAACCCCATAATTTGATCCTACGGCATCTATACTGTCTTTCTATTATTCTTTACCTTCCCTTGCCAGGTAACTCTCCCTCTACATAATCTCATTCTCTTCTATCATATCTGGTTCTTTACCAGGTTCATG